>ML251448.1:1979-14943 GCA_005239495.1 Nicotiana undulata | reverse complement strand
GTTCAAGTTAGAGTTAACTTGAAGCTTGTCGCAATTAGCTAGAGGCTAGGTTGCTACAAAGGGATTAGAGTTAGTCCTAGGTTTACAAAAGAGTTTATTTTGTAAATGTTGTTTGGCTCAGAGTTGTAGTGAAGAGTTTGTGAAAATCCTACTGAGGAGTAGGTCGTGGTTTTTTCACCTTTTGAGCCAGGTGTTTTCCACGTAAAAATCTCTGTGTTTTTACTTTACTGCATTTATTATTCCGCACCAGTAGAAGTTGTAACACCAAGAAGAACCATGTTCTTCTAATAAGACAACACTCGAAAAATTGGACACCACACAAATCACCCCCCCTCTTGTGTGGTATTGAAGTATAAATCATCACAACTGTACCTTCACTGAAGCTATATCCTTGGACCTCAACTTTCTGACCTGACGATCCAAAATTTCTACTGGCTCTACCTCATATGACATATCACCCTCGAGCTGAACTATGCTGACGTCTAACACATGAGATGAGTCACCAATATACTTCCGGAGCATCGACACATGGAATACCGGATAAACACTCGATAAGCTAGGTGGCAAGGCAAGTCTATAACCCACCTCTCCAATCTTCTGAAGAACCTCCAACGGACCAATAAACCGGGGACTCAGCTTTCCCATATTTCCGAACCTCATAACACCCTTCATGGGTGATACCTTCAGCAGTACCTTATCACCTTCCATAAAAGACACATCCCGTACCTTCTGGTCCACATAACTCTTCTGCCTAGACTGCGCTCCTGAATCAACTTCACCTTCTCCAACGCATCCTGAATCAAATCTGTGCCTAATAGTCTAGCCTCACCGGGCTCGAACCAACCAACCAGAGATCTACACCTCCTACCATATAAAGCCTCATAAGGGGCCATCTGAATACTGGACTGGTAGCTATTATTATATGCAAACTCCGCAAGTGGCAGAAACTGATACCATGAACCACCAAAATCAATCACATAGGCACGCAACATGTCCTCCAATATATGAATAGTCCGCTCCGACTGCCCATCGGTCTGAGGATGAAATGATATGCTCAACTCAACCTGAGTACCCATACCTCTCTGTACAGCCCTCCAAAACTGAGATGTGAACTGAGTACCTCTGTCAGAAATGATAGAAACTGGAACCCCATGCAATCGGACAATCTCCCTGATGTAGATACCGGCTAACTGCTCCGAAGTATAAGTAGTACTGACAGGAATAAAGTGCGCGGACTTGGTCAACCGATCCACAATGACCCAAATAGCATCAAAACCCTTCGAAGTACGTGGAAGCCCCACTAAAAAGTTCATAATGACCCACTCCCACTTTCACTTCGGAATATCTAACCTCTAATGTAATCCACCTAGCCTATGGTGCTCATACTTGACCTGCTGGCAGTTGAGACACCGTGCTACATACTCAACAACATCTCTCTTCATCCGCCTCCACCAATACTACTGTCTCATATCCTGATACATCTTCGCGGCACCCGGATGGATGGAATACCGTGAGCTGTGGGACTCTACCAATATCAACTCTCGAAGCCCATCCACATTGGGCACGCAAATACGACCCTGCATCCTCATAACTCCATCATCACCAATAGTAACTTCTCTGGCATCACCTCGACGGACCCTGTCCTGAAGAACTAACAAGTGCCGGTCATCATACTGGCGTGCTCTAATCTAATTATAAAGAGAAGACCTGGAAGCCGTACTAGCTAATACCCGCGGAGGCTCTGACAAATCCACTCTCACCAACTGACCCGCTAAAGCCTGAACATCAAGTGCTAAAGGTCGCTCTGCTACTGGAAGGTAGTCTAGACTCCCCAAACTCTCTGCTCTACGACTCAGGGCATCGACCATTACATTGGCCTTCCCCGGATGATATAAAATAGTGAGGTCATAATCCTTGAGAAGCTCTAACCATCTCCTCTGACGCAAATTCAAGTCCTTCTGCTTCAGCAGATACTGCAGACTACGATGATCAGTGAAAATCTCACACTGCACTCTATACAAGTAATGGCGCCAAATCTCCAAGGCATGAACAATGGCAGCTAACTCAAGATCGTGCACTGGGTAATTCTTCTTGTGCACCTTCAACTGTCTAGACGCGTAGGCAATCACCCTACCGTCCTGCATCAATACCACTCCCAAATCAACTCTAGAAGCATCATAGTAGACTATATAAGAACCCGAACCTGTAGGCAAAACCAATACCAGATATGTGGTCAATGCTAACATGAGCTTCTGAAAGCTCTCCTCACACTCATCGGACCATCGAAATGGAGCACCCTTCTTGGTCAATCTGGTCAAAGGTGAAGCAATAGATGAGAATCCTTCCACAAAGCGACGGTAATAACCCGCCAAACCGAGGAAACTCCTAATCTCTGTATATGAGGACGGTCTAGCCAACTCTGCACCGCCTCAACTTTCTTCGGATCAACCTAAATACCCTCACTAGACACCACGTGCCCCAAGAAAGCTACTGAACCAAGCCAAAACTCACACTTGGAGAATTTTGCATAAAGCTTCTCCTCTCTCAACCTCTGTAACACAACTCTCAAATGCTGAGCATGCTCCTCCTGGCTACGAGAATACACCAGGATGTCATCAATGAACACAATGATGAAAGAATCAAGGTAAGGCTGAAACACATTGTTCATCAATTGCATGAACGCGGCTGGGCATTGGTCAACCCGAATGACATAACCAGAAACTCATAATGACCATATCTGGTCCTGAAAGCAATCTTCGAAATGTCAGAATCCCGAATCTTCAGCTGATGATACCCGGATCTCAAATCAATCTTAGAGAACACTCTAGCTCCCTGAAGATGGTCAAACAAGTCATCAATACGGGGCAAAGGATACCAGTTCTTCACCGTAACCTTGTTCAATTGCCGATAATCAATACAATGCGCATAGAGCCATCCTTCTTCTTCACAAACAACACCGGTGCACCCCA
The DNA here is from genome assembly GCA_005239495.1 of Nicotiana undulata. Classification (NCBI taxonomy): domain Eukaryota; kingdom Viridiplantae; phylum Streptophyta; class Magnoliopsida; order Solanales; family Solanaceae; genus Nicotiana; species Nicotiana undulata. Next base: position 11,974 of record ML251448.1, on the reverse strand, counting down.
AGGTGACACACTAGGCCTAATGAACCCCTTATCTAGGAGTTCCTGAAGCTGCTCTTTCAATTCTTTCAACTCCGCTGCTGCCATACAATAAGGTGGAGTAGAGATAGGCTGGGTGTCTGGAACCAAGTCAATACCAAAATCAACATCCCTGTCAGGGGGCATGCCTGGCAGGTCTGCAGGAAATACGTCCGGAAAATCACGGACCACAGGAACAGAATCAACAAAAGGAGTCTCACTACTAACATCCCTCACAAAAGCAAGATAAGACTCACACCCTTTCTCAACCATACGCTGAGCCTTCAAATAAGAAATCACTTTGCTAGGCACATGCTCTATAGACCCTATCCACTCAACTCTCGGAACTCCGGGCATAGCCAGGGTCACGGTCTTAGCGTGACAATCAAGAATAGCATGAGATGGGGATAACCAATCCATGCCCAGTATCACATTAAAATCAACCATACTGAGTAACATCAAGTCCACTCGAGTCTCCAGACCCCCAATAAATATAACACACGACCGGTACACACGGTCCACACCAATAGTATCGCCCACCGGAGTCAAAACATGAACAGACGTAAATAAAGACTCACGGGGCATATTCAGAAAGTGAGCAAAATACGACGAAACATAAGAGTATGTGGAACCAGGGTCAAATAAAGCCAAAGCATCACTGTGACAAACTGAGATAGTACATGTAATCATCGCATCGGAAGCCATAACATCAGGCCTAGCTAGGAGCGCATAGATACGTGGCTGGCCTCCACCTGCTAGACCTCCCCCTCTAAGGCGGCCTCTAGCTGCCTGACCACCACCCCTGGCTGCCTGGGTAGATGGTAAAGTGACTGGGGCTGTAGTCGAGGAATGAACCCTCTGCTGAGATAAACTACTAGCACGACGAGGACACTGTCTCCACCCATGTCCAAACTCTTCACACTCAAAAGAACTACCTGGAGTTGGAGACGGGGACTGAAGAGAACCCCTACCACCATGATAACCACCGGATGAATCATGCATAGAAGAACCCTGATATGATGATGCTCTGGAGGAGCTCTGAGCTGGAAGGGCACTAAAAGATGAACGTCCCGGATAAGAGCTGCGGGAACCCTGCCCCGAAGATACGCCACTATAAGCTGGGCGAGCTGATTGGGGAGGTCTAAATGGACGACCTTTACTGGAATGAAACTCCCTTCTAGAACGGCCACCGCAGAAACTACCTGATCCCCGAGGCCTCTTGGTCTCCCTCTCCTCACGCTCCTGCCTACGAACCAACTCAATAGCCCGAGCAATGTCAACAACCTGCTCGAATGTAGCTCAAACACTCTCTCCCTGGTCATCAAAATCCGAAGCTGATACATGAGATCATCTACAAACCTCCTGATCCTCTCCCTATCAGTAGGGACTAACTCAGAAGCATGTCTAGCCAACTCAAAAAATCGCATCTCGTACTGTGTGACTGACAACTCTCCCTGGAGCAGCTGCTCAAACTGCCTGTGCTACTCCTCTCTATGTGCTTGAGGAACATACTTCTCCAGAAAGATCGTGGAGAACTGCTGCCAGGTGAGTGGTGCTGAACCAACCGGCCTACGCCTCTCAAATGCCTCTCACCAAGTGAAAGCAGCACTAGCAAACTGACAAACGAGACCCCACTGGTCTCCATAATACCAGCAGTACGGAGTATCCTCTGGCACTTATCCAGAAAACCTTAGGCATCCTCACCCTATGTGCCGCTGAAAGTCGGAGGCTGAAGTCTACTGAACCTCTCCAGCCTACGCTGCTCATCCTCGGGCATAGCTGGGACTACATAGTCCTGAACTGGGGAAACCGGCTGTGCTGGGATTGCACCCGGTGCCTGAATACCCTGTACAACCTGCTCAGGTGTCCGGGCAGCTGGAGTCTGAGTGCCTCCCCCGGCCTGAGCTGCAGTGGCAGTAGTAGACATAGCAAATGCATGAGCCAAGCTGGTACATACTGTCAATATCTGAGCCAGGGTCTCCTGAAGACCCAGAATGACAATAGGCGCTGCCGGTGCCTCATCCTGTCTCGCTAGAGCACCCTCGGCTGGAACCTGATCCTGAATAGTAGGGGGATCCACTATTACTGTCCCGGCTGCTGCACGGGCTGGTCCCCTAACTCCACCATGGCCTCGACCCCTTGTCTGTCTAGCTGGTGTCTGGTCACCCTGATCAGTAGCGCGTGTCCTCACCATCTGTGAGAGAATGAAATAACAGTAGTTTAGATTTCAAGAACCAATAGAATGGCACGAAAGGGTTCAAGAAAATGATATTTTCCTAAGAGTTATGTAGCCTCTCGAAGATAAGTACATACGTCTTCGTACCGATCCACAAGACTCTACTAAACCTGCTCATGACCGTTGAGTCCTATGTAACCTGGTGCTCTGATACCAACTTGTCACGACCCCAAATCCAAACAGGCCGTGATGGCGCCTATCGTGGAACTAGGCTAGCCAACCATCACATAACTACACATTTGTTTTAATATAATTCCTCAAAAAAATCATTAATAACCAGCAAACTGAGTATAATAAAAATTTCCTCTAAGTCTTTAAGCAAGCATAATAAAAACTAACAGTCTAAACAAATCCCCCAAGACTAGAGTCAACCGATCACGAGCATCTAAGAATAGAACTAACTCTTCTAATATCATAAACAATGTCTAGGAATAAAATACTAATACTAATAGAGGAAGGAAATGGAGAAGTTGCGGACGCTGGACAGCTACCTCGAATTCCAAAAGCCGACGATAATGAACTTGGATGGCTACTGCTCCGAACCAGTACCTGGATCTGCACACAGAGGTGCAGGGAGTAATGATGAGTACATCAACTCAGTAGTAATGAAAATAAATAACAGTCTGAAGAATAAGAAACACACAACAACAAATACACCAATCCACAAAATCGTAAAATATCAAGTCTCAATAAAGTATACATAAGTTCGAAAACCAATTTCCGTAAAAATCCTTTGAAACAAGTATAATTTCCAATATTTCTCAGTAAAACTCCCAAAAATATCAGTTTAAAAGATGAAACGAATCATAATCAAAACTCAGTAAAATATCATTATAAATTGCCGCTTGGGCCAAATCATCACTCAGTAATATTCCCGCAGCACCTCACCATCACTCAGTAACAGTCATTCAGCACCTCACAGTCACTCATATCTCCCAATCACTCATCACTCGGCACTCGGCACTCGCACTCAGTAGGTACCTGCGCTCACTAGGGGTGTGTACAGATCCGGAGGGGCTCCTTCAGCCCAAGCGCTATAAACAAGCCAAATCATGGCATTAATCATCTCTCAGGAACTCGGCCTCTCTCATATCATAAATATCCTCACAACATTGGCCCTCAGCCTCACTCAGTCAGACACTCTCAACATGCCACTCGGCCATAACTAAACAGGGTTCTCAACCCAAAACAATATTTCATTGCAAGAAATAATATCAGTAACTTAGAGTGTCAAAACAATTTATCAAGAAGGACTGAGTGTAAAATCATAATATAATAAGTGAAGAGTATCAGGAAAATAGCCCCCAAGGGGTTAAAACAGATCGGCACTAGGCCCAAACATGGCTTACAGCCCAAGTGTGTGCGTCACTCCAAAACCGTGAAAGGATGTAAAGTCCGGGGTTTCATACCCTCAAGATAGGATTTAAAGACATTACTTACCTCAAACTAGCCCGAAAAGCTACTCTGCAACACACTTGCCTCTCGAATCAACTTCCGAGTGCTCCAAATCTACCAAGTTCAAAATTTTCACATCAAATTATGCTAAGGGAATGAATTCCAATTGAAAAATATCACTTTTAAGCACAAAACCTGACCCCAGATCCCGCGTCTCGGAATTCGACAAACTTTATACCAAAACGATTATCATCATCTCACGAGTCCGTACATATAAAGAACTATGAAATCGAAGTCTGTTTGACCCCTCAAATCATCCCTAAAAGCCTCATAATCTCAAGCCCTAATTTCACCTTTTCTACTGATTTTCCATAATTAAACACTGTTAACTTAGTCCTTAATCACATATAATCGAGTTATGGGGTCCAAAATCCTTACCTCAATGAAGAACAATCGTTTTCTCTCTTCAAAATCGCTCCAAAAGCTCTATTCCCGTTCAAAATTGGTGGAAAAGAGGGCAAAGGTCGTGGGGGATTTTAATTTATACTGCCCAGTTATTACTTCACTACGATCGCGGAACCATTCACGCGATCGCGAAGGGCAAACCCATTGACCCTCAAAAGACTCTACACGATCGCAGATCTACACACGCGATCGCGATTCAACAGGACATAACTCCACGCGCCTATAACTCTACGCGATCGCATGAAGATCCACGTGACCGCACTGCTCAAGCCTGCCAAACTATGATATCGCAGACACACTTATGCGATCACATAGAACAACTTTACCTGCCTCCTACTTTACTCTATGCGATCGCGATGAGCAAACCACTGCTGCACAAACACCAGAAAACCAGCAATTTCTTCAAGTCCAAAAGTGCTCAAACGAGCATCCGAAATACACCCGAGACCCTCGGGACCTCAACCAAACCTACCAACATATCCCATAACATCATTAAAACTTAGTTGAGCCTTCGAAACACCAACAACAACACAAAAACACCAAAATCACATCGAATTCAAGCCTATGAACTTTGAAATTTCTAAATTCCACCAACGATGTCGAAACTATCTAAAACACATCTGATTGACCTGAAATTTTGCAGACATATCCAAAATGACATTACGAACCTGTTCCAACTTCCGTAATTCCATTCCGACCTCGATAGCCTATTTTCCACTGCCGACCGGAAATCACCAAAAACTAACTTTCGCCAATTCAAACCTATTCTACACCGGACATCACAAAAATATTCTAAATACACTCCTAAGTCCCAAATTACCTACCAAAGCTATCCGAACCATAAAATCTACATTCCGAGGTCGTTTACCAATAAGTCAACTCCCAGTTGACTTTTCCAACTATAAAGCTATTATTTTTAGGCTAAGTGTCTAAATTCTCACTACAACCATTCTGAACCCGAGTCAACCAACTCTAACACACCATAAACAGTATAACCAACCTATGACAAGGCAAAAACAATAATTATAATGCAGATTCTACGTAACGACCGACCGAGTCGTTACAGATAAGAAATATCAGCACAACCATGAAAGTGACCATCTTGACCACCACACATATCACATACATTCCACACATAAGATTGAGTTGGTGCACATAAATCGCTCTCGGGAATATTATGATAATCTTTTCATGGGTGGTTTTCTCCACAGTATGCATAAGGGGGATTAAAAGTAGAATTACCAACATCAAAAACTCTCATAATTCCAAGATGCATGTTTTTTTTCAAATTAACAAGTAAAACAAAAATAAAAAAAATCAAATATAAAAAATTAAAATAAAAGTTCAAACTTGAAACCTAGCAATATGTACACCTACAGCTACACCTTTAGTTCCCCGGCAACGGCGCCAAAATATGATCACGCCCAACTCTAGTCCTAAAAAGGATAAGCGATCGCTACAAATATAATTCGATCTAAGAGTCCGGAGTCGAATCCCACAGAGAACTAAGGTTTCACTATAATTGTTGAATATCGTTAAGAAGACAAGCTCGAATAAATTTCTAAGTGATAAAGATTAAGATTCTTATATCTAACTAATTAACTAAGAAACTAAAGCACTAAATTAACAACTAAAGATACTAAGGGTTGGAGATTAACTTTAGGAGGCCTAGAGTTATGATTTCCCCAAATGTTGAAATCCTTCCCGCTATATTTTCTACAATTTCGCCTATGTATTTTCTACTGATCGTAAGCACTTTAGGTGCCGTAATTCTCTCTCGAGCAACTACAATAATTTACTAGACATATTCTCTCGAACTACGCTAGTTGGCTTTATCTTAGCGCTCATTATGATCACGTCAAGGCTTTGTTATTTCTAAACCTACTTTTAAACCCGCTGTATTGATTTCTCACATATATTAGGAGTGACATTGTTCAATAACCACATAAATATGTATCATTTCTCAAAAAACACATAATAGATAGGCACAGTCAATCGCTGTCCATTCAATCAACTGAAATAAGCTATGTAGTTGAACAAATAGACAAATTCAAAGGTTAAATTATATTAAAACATAACAAGAATTCATCCTCCAAGAGGTTCCATCAAAACTCTAGATAATAAATTAGTTACTCATAATATTATGTAAAACTACAATATTAAAAGTCATAACCAACAAAAAAAAATAGGAAGAGGGAGGAAAAACTTGTGGTTAAATCTTCCTCCTTGCTCCTAGCATATTCTTGCCTCCTTAGGTGGAATATGTGTCAAAAGTCCTCAAAATACCATTTTTGATGTATATATACCAAGTAGGGTAGGGCCCAAACAATTAACCTTCTCCTACGCGAAGAAGAACACTTTTTCTGGACAATACGTGCGCGGCCGCGGATCAACCACGGATTGACCGTGGATTTTGCCCAGTTCACTGCCTGATTTGCGCGGACGCACACTTGCCGCGCACTTTTCACCCTGTTCTGTTTGGAATCTAGGAAAACGTAAAAAATTAAAGATGTAGACCTTTGAATTAGATTTCTAACAATATATTGTGGAGCCTAAATGGAATTCTTAGCGAAAAGTTATGTGCATTTTACTAGACAGTGCGCAATATACCTACTCGATTCTTCGTTCGTTGATCCCCGAACACGATCCCGGCTTAATTCCTTGGGATTTTACTCAAACTTCAAATCTCCAAATCACTTAAATTCATTACATAACATATACGTAGCTCGGAATTACTCCTACAAGACATAAAACACACAATTAGTGCAAAACACTAGCAATTAAAGCTCAAACTCAATTAAAGTGAAGTAAATTAGAGCGTAATAAGAGACTAAAATACGTAATTATAGTCTATCATCACTTATCCATCTCATGATCTCAACAAGGATTTGATTAGGGGTATTCATGAACTGGGTTGGTTCGATTTTCATCAAAATCAAATCAAACCAACTATATCAGTTGGATTGATTCGATTTTGTCGGGCTTTTTCGGGAGTTTTTTGTTACATGAATATTACCTTGTTAAAGTTATAGACAAAGTTTTGATAAGTTAATATATATTTAGTAAAAATAAAAAAAATTACAAAAATATAATCTATTAAAATATTATTATGGGAGAATTTTTTAGTAACACCTGATACTTATTTTCTTAGTCGACTAACAATAAATTTTTACTGATGTACACTTTTAAAGTTAACCGAATTTAATAATTAAATATAAAAATTAATATGATACCTAAATAATGATATGTTATATTTAATTTTAATTTATCGAAATACCCTTTCAAATTTGAAAAACATATAAGAAATGTTTGACTTTTGCATATGGAGGAACAAAGAAATAATTGATACATTTCAGTAACACTTGATAAGAAAGTGATGCAATCCATTTTTTAAGGTAAGTAAAAATGGATAAACTTAATAGTTCTGTTAAATGTTACATTCTAGGAGAGGATCCAAAATATTTTCAGACATTTTTTAAGGAAATTTTTATATAAAGTTGTGTGTGTGCATATATATATATACAAAAAATATATGTATAATATATGTCGGTTTGGTTCAGGTTATTTTACTCATTACCAAGCCAAATAACCAAACCTAATCGAGTTTTTTAATCGGTTTGATGCGATTTTTCGGTTCGATTTGAACACCCCTAGATTCGACAATGATTCTGGGGCAAAGTGAATTAGGAGTTGTTTACCATATTCTTTCACATTGATATAGTAAATAAGAATCCATTTATCAACTGATATCTATCTATTATATAGAAAAGAGAAGTTGGTCGACCAAGGGCAAAATTATCATGCCTTGGTATTTTATTTTATTTTTTCTATTTCTACTTCTATTGGTTGATCAATTCCCAAAGCTTGTTTAGTACATACCCACACAATTCTAGAAGAATCTCTTGTGAGAACAATAAACCCTCGGTTGCTTCATTTGCTTTCTCTTCATCGTCTTTCAATCAGAAAACTTTTTCTCTCAATTTTTGCTTTAATCTTCTTTCAATTCTTTTCAAATTTCTCATTTCCATGGCTGAACTTCATTATTATTTTTCTTCTACGTTCTTGCTCATCCGTTCTATCTCCTTCCTTTTGTTTCTCTCTTTCATTATTAAAATATTCCTTTTGCATGATGTTTTTATTTTTCTTCAGATTTTCAAAGACTACTATTTTTCCAGTTCATTACATATTCTCAGTTGGGTTTTTCTAATTTCAGGTATGATTTGTCTCAATTTTTGCCCACTTTCTTCTAATTTCTCTTCGGACTTCCAAATTTCATTGCTGGAATTCGTGGCTGATATCTTTAATAGAGAAAGAGGTAGGGTTTCAGAAGGTTTGCTATGCGTAAAATGTAGTTGGGAGATTGGGATAGAAACGATGAACAAAAAGATTATAGAAGTAATTTCGTTTGATTTTGACTTCTTTTTGAATTTCAAAAGATATCCCTTCAAATTTTGTTATACCAATATGAATGCTTTAGTTTTTCGTTTCATTGATTAAAAAGGTACCTTTCTGTTTCTATCTCACGCCAATTCTTCCATGCACTTTTTTTTTTTGTTATTATCTTTCATAAAAGCTTCTATCGATCGATAGAAAACTTTGTAATTGTAGATGAACATGTTTTTGAAATATTATGCTTCTTATTTTCACATTTTAATTGATGTTACTTCAGTATTATTTGACCAAAGAGTAATCATCTAGGTAGAGAAAAGAGTCAATGTTGCTTCATCTCCTTTTTTTACACGATAAGAAAGAAATTTGGATTCGTAATGCATCTCCATGCTCAACAAGATGCACCAACCTCGGAATGTTTTACTTTCAATCTTACAGATTTTCTGATGGAGCTTACTCTATGTCCAAACGGGCACTAAGTGTCAGTAGGAAACTCTGATAGAGCTTAGTCTAAGTCGCGATTAGGAACTCCGATTGTATGCGTTCACACTGTCAATTGATAATGACGTATTTGCAGTTACATGTAAGTTTGAACTTTACCTCATCATAATTGATGTTTTTTTCAAGAAACATAACACATGAAGTTCTTATTGAAAATTTTGTGCATACTTAATTAGTTTAACTTTTGAGCGACAATTTTACTGTTATTGTGAAATTTTGGGTACTGAGTGAATCATGGGTTACAATTTATGGGTTAGTGATATCTTTTGATATGATAAATTTATGATATCAGTGACAAAGTTTTTCACCTTTTCTCTTGTCACATTAATGACAAATTATTGTAAACTAGTATTATTATGAAGATTTACCAAGAGCATTAAATTGAATCTCTTCTTGCTTTTCAGGAAAGAATATCAGAGTGAGAGAATAGGTGTTAAGATCAATGTGTAGTCTATGCAGAGTCTGAGATTTTAAGATCATTAATGTGACAAATAAGTGGCTTTATTATTTAATCGTTTTACAGCTTTACACACAAGAAGAAAAAAAAAAAGAAGAGAGAATTTATTCCCATCAGCTTGCACCTTAGATATATTGAATTTTGCATCTCCTTTAATATGCGTGAATAATGCTAACTGTTGCTTCCTATATTTGACGGTGTGAACAGTAGACCCTGATATAATGTGATGACCCAAACGGTCATCTTATGTAATTTAAGCTATATCTGTGTTTCGAGACTCCGAGAGCCTCCGTTAGTCTCACCTCAATATACGTGCGCAGCCCGGGCCTGTAGCCAGGAAGCTATTATGTGAAAATTTGATAAAAATGAGTTTTGATAATTAATAAATGAATATAGTTGACTTTGGTCAATATTTCTAGTAAACAGACCCGTGATTCGACGATCCCGTAGGGTCCGTAGAAAAATATGGGACTTGAGAATATGCCCGGAATCGAATTCCGAGGTCCCAAGCCCGAGAAATGAATTTTTAAAGAAAAT
>ML251442.1:17255-65111 GCA_005239495.1 Nicotiana undulata | reverse complement strand
GAAATTTGTATTACTGATGCGAGGTTGGTTATAGCTGAGACCTTTGTCGGGCATTTGTGATGTTGTAAAGTATGATTTCTCCTTGCCGGGACAATAGAATTGTATTGAATATTTCCATGCACTTGAGACTTCGTGTTGTTGAATTTCATATTATTGTTGCCTTGTGTTTTATTATTCGTCGCATGAGGGGACATGCCGTGTTGACCGAGTGTTATTATATATGCACGAGGGGACATTCCGTGCCGAGTGATTGTGAGGTTATGCACGAGGGGACATTCCATGCCGAGTGTTATTATATATGCACGAGGGGACATTCCGTGCCGAGTGATTGTGAGGTTATGCACGAGGGGACATTCCATGCCGAGTGTTATTATATATGCACGAGGGGACATTCCGTGCCGAGTGATTGTGAGGTTATGCACGAGGGGACATTCCATGCCGAGTGTTATTATATATGCACGAGGGGACATTCCGTGCCGAGTGATTGTGAGGTTATGCACGAGGGGACATTCTGTGCCGAGTGACTGTGAGGTTATGCATGAGGGGACATGTTGTGCCTTTCCTGTTCACTATATGTTTGAGAAGATATATTTCTGCCTTGTCTTTACGTTTCATTTATTACCTTGTACTGATGTGTTAGCATACTGTTACCCTACCTCCCCAGCATGTTCTCCCCGTATCTGTCTTACTAGCTTATTTATGTTTCCATTTTTCCTGCTATTCTATAAAATTGCACAGGTACATATGTAGTGTTGGTCCTAGCCTCGTCACTACTTCGCCGAGGTTAGGCTCGACACTTACTCAGTACATGGGGTCGGTTGTACTGATGCTACACCTGCACTTCTTTATGTTGTGCAGACTACGCAGCCGGACCCGGAGATCACTGACAATCGGAGCATCTCATTCAGCCATACAGGAGACTCGAGGTAGACCCGCAGACGTCCGTGGGCCTTGACGTCACCTTCTACTTTCCACTTTCAGCTCTGTCTTACTTTGTGTTTCAAAGAAAGTCTTATGTACTTATTTCAGACCTTTTGTTTGTAGTAATCTCTTAGATAGTCCGTGAGTATGTGACACCAGTTCTGGGATTTCGTTTATGGGTTTTATTTCGAAAAAGTGTTGTGTTGTATTTTGGGTTATTTTGTTAAATTTTATATGGTGGGCCATAGAAGCCTTGGTTATCGTGTTCGCAATTATTGTTAATAAGTTTTACTTAGTTCAAATGTTGGCTTGTCTAACGGGTTCAACGTTAGATGCAGTCATGGCCCGAAGGTGGGAATTTTGGGTCGTGACATTAAGTGGTTTAAAACATCTCCGCAAATATGTACCTCTAAAATCAGAATCAAATATGCATGTTCACCCCTCTAAAACAAATAGGCAATATATACGAACGCCTAGGAAAACTTTAGGCCTAATACATAATTAAAACAAAAACCTAATCGTGGTTCACTTAGCTGGTATTAGAACAAATCAGTCCCTTGTTTTGAAATCTTTAAACTCTGATGCATTTCATTCCTGTTTTATCTCCTTCTAAAATTCACCCTATTTTTCTAAAAAATTCCTATCCCACTGCTTTTCAAATACTAATTCTGGAAATCATGTATTCATTTCCTCTTTAACTAAGGTATTAGATTGATGCTCTGTGTGTTACTGGATTTTAGAATCAGTTCACTCTTTTCCAAAAGTCATTCGATTTTAACCCTTTCCCTATTTTCTGAAATAGTTTACTCATTCTCCTTTTATTAAAGTTTTACTAAACTACTGATTTTTACTCCGCTCTGAACCGCTGGATCTTTTAAAAGTTAATGGCCTTTGTGAATCACTCTTTCATTTTTACTTTACTGATTTTCTGAAGTTCTTCATTTGCTTTTACTAAAAACTTCATCTAAAATGCTGTGCACTTTTAAATCCTGCCACTATCTTTGAAGTAGTGGACCTTTTAAATTAAATCACTCTTCTTTAAGCTACTCTGTTTTAATCGGATTTCCTGCTTTATTGCTAAGTTTCCAAGGAATCAGTCGCTTACCAAAACTGCTGAAACCTACTGATTTTCAACTCAAAAACTCCTGTTTTAAATCCTGACTTTGAGACCTTGATTGTGTTTGAGACGTGCTATTTACGTGTTTACCTGTGGAGGGATCAGTGAGCCATTATTTGCCCTTATGTGTTCCCATATTTGTGGTCGTATTTGTTGTTTCACATGTCACTTAGAATTTTATCCCTTTAAACCTAGGGGTTCAGCCTAATACTCACCTTGTAGGATTAGTAGTCCTAAATACCCTCCAAGACTTATTGAATGGGTCGGGTAATAGCACGCAATAAGCTTTGTGACCGACACACGCATTTTAAATACCTTAACGGGGCGGGAAGGGTAGAATATGGATATGATGACTGGTGCTCTAATACCACGTGTAGCCCCTCTTCGAGGCGTGACATACCGGGTATTGCATTGATGTGATCCGTATTACTTTAAACCTAGGACAGTTTCTTTTCAAATATTTATTCTAATGTTTTCCCAAAACCTTTAAAGATTTTCACACCTGTTTGAAACCCCCTCTTATATGAACCTTGCTTGCTACTTGTTCATCATCCAAATTCACAAAATTTCTTGGCTGGGACCCACAGTTGTGGATCTTGAGGGGTGCCTAACACCTTCCCCTTGAGATAATTTCAAGCCCTTACCCGTTCTCTGGTAATCCAAACTAGTTCAATGAGTTATCAACTCTTGGTTCCCTAACGCACCATAAAAATCGTTAGGTGGCGACTCTTCCTTAAACCCTCTTCCTTTAAGGAATTGTCCAAAATGTCATAAACCCGATCTCTCTGTACCTGACCTGTGCGATAGAAAAGGGGGCGCGAATTCATGGCGACTCTACTGGGTACTTTCCCTAGGCTTATACCATTACAATTTGTTTTGTGAACTTGGACCTTTAATTTTCATTTAAATGATTACACCTTTTCCTATTCCCCGTTATTTGCTGTTAATTGTTTAATTTTCGCAAGTATTTATTTCACCTGAACAAAACTAACATATCTTCATGTTTTCTTTGTAACCGCTTTCCGTTATAACTGTTGTATTTCCTTTCTTTACCGCTTTTCTCAACGTGAAAATACATGTCTATTTGTTTAAATGATATTTATTTGCATATCATGCTTCGCATTCATATTCCACTCGTGGAAAACAAAATGCTATAGCAACGCTTACAATGAGTGGTTGCGTTGTTCCAATATTATTACCCCCTAAATTCGAAAAGACATATTTGCTGTAAAACTAGTCAATCAGCGGTGCAGTCGACGGTTCCGTGCCTTCCCCCTTGAGTTGTCCGCTCAAGGGTACCAGTCTAAAACCCCAATAGAAACCTTACTCTATTGTATGTTTCATGCATCATGGTCAAACCTATCCAGGCTAACGTGTTGTCTGCACAATAGCCTTTAAGATAGCCTTGTCCAAAGTCCATTGGTTTCCCTGAAACCCAAAAGGACGCCTTCACGTTATGTGCATTTATTTGGAGAACTAAATTCTCTTTGCTAATTATTGATGCTAAATAGTCGAGTCTGGTAGGGGTAAGGGCCTAACCTGTTTACTTTGCAAAAATGAGGCACGAGGTCTCCAGATTCGGCATGGTCACCAACATCCACCCAAAACTTTTGAATTGGTGGGAAGACTTGCACTCAAGCGATAAAACAGCAGCCAGAAAACACCTGGGCAACCTGCCCTCTCTCTTGGACATTCAGCCTAATAACATGGTGATAGAGGCTGCCACCTTACTATGGGACTATGATCGGTCGGTTTTTCGATTTGGGAACAATGAGGTGACACCGCTGCTAGAGGAGATAGGGGGTTTAGCTGGTTTGCCTTGGGAGTCTCAAGAGTTATTGATGCCTGAAAATCGAACAGGCCGGGGTTTTCTCAAGATGATGGGACTCAAGAAGAATCCGGACTTAGTCTGCTTGGAAGACTCGTACATCCCCTTTGACTACTTGTACGAGAGGTATGGACGTAGTCAGTCTTACTGCACATATCAAGAAGATCTCGCCCTCACCTCTCTGAGGCACATTCACCGCCGGGTATTCGTCTTCATATTCTGCTTTTTGGGACTAATGGTCTTCCCGACAAAGAAAGGGAGAATCGACACCAGATTGGCTACGGTTACCACGACTTTGATGGAAGGGATCGACGGGCAGGATTTCAACATCGTACCTATGATCATCGCTGACATATACCGAGACTTGGAGAACTGTCAACGAGGAGCGAATCATTTTGAGGGTTGCAACCTGCTACTCTAGCTCTAGCTCACCGAGCATCTACAAAGGGGTGACTAACTTCAAGACATACATAGGAGAGTTTGGGATGATCATATTGGTTTCCATCATCCAAAGCGTATGAACTAAATCCCCGACATGTTTTCACAACCGGAGAATGCCAATGGATGGGTCAAGTTATTGGAAAATCTGACCAAGGATCAGATCCAATGGATGTTCGAGTGGTTCCCGACCGACGAATTCATCATCCGGACTAGAGACACTCCATTCCTAATATTGATTGGTCTTAGAGGGACATACCCTTACGTCCCGATTCGAGTCATGAGGCAGGCAGGGAGGAAATAAGTCATCCCAAGGGTCGAGAAAATGATTCATCTCAGGGCGGACTTCCAAAATGATGACAGCCCTCACAATTGTCAAGCTCAGCAATTGTGGCACTGCAGGATCCGGTTGGAGAAGGATACTATCGAGCCCGACAGGTATCACGCTGGTTTCTCTCCTTATTATCTGGGATGGTTGGAAGATAACTGGGGATGAAGTATTGAGCCAGGGTTCACTCGAGGACATAGGGTCATAGATGAGAAAGCCGAGGCAACAACTAGACTCAACCAACTGCGCAAGAGGCTCCGTGACTGTGAGGAAGATCATCACAAAATCCACATAGCCAAAAAGAAGCTGATTGAGGAGTGGAAGGACATGGCCATCACCACCACCCAGAGGCTAGCACACTTGGAGCGAGGCATAGTTGACCTAGAGGAGAAGTTCCTTAGGAGGATCGAGACTTGTCAGAAGACCGAGGGAACTGAAGAGGGAATTCTAGCAAGGACCTACTTGCTGCTGGGACTCCGCGAGATGGGAATGTTGATCATGGCAAGCAGAGATGCCGAGTCTGGGAAAGGTCCTTCTGGGACCGAATAGATATGATTTGTCTTTACTTTGCTTTTGATGTAATAAGTCCACTGGCCATTAGTGACATTTTAGAGTCAAGTTGGATTTGCCTATTTTATTATCAATAAAATGAGGCATTTAGTATTTTAAGTTCTCCAAATTAATTTTTCGCTAGGCCTACCTCGGGCTCAAGAGGTTCCCCAACTTAAGACGCGCTTTGCATTTTCGCACTACGTGTATAGATATTGCAATGTTTTATGATTCCCCACTAACTTCACTACCTTTTTCTTGTTTTTCTTTAGCTATTCCTCTTTCCCCAAAGGTTAGTTCGTGCACTTTGGCATCAACAGCGTATTGCACAAGATCAAAGTGCCCTCCTCCTACTCCTCCTCCCAGTCCTCCCAAAGGAAAAAGCAAGGGTAAAACTAAGATGGCAGATGCAAGCGGCACCAAAAAAGACAATGGGGATGAACATGTTGAGATTACTGATGGTCGAGTTATTCAGGTTCTGCACGAGGGTATGTCTCCACTAGAGAAGAAACTGCTGAAGTTCCAAGAGGAACTTGACCAAGTCAAGAATTTGGCTCACTTATCACTCTCACTCAACGTCCTAGACGTTCACTTCCCAAATTCTCCGAACCCCACTTTACCACAAAACATCCCCAAACAACCCAAAGATCTAGTTCCACCAGCACAATGCAATACATGTCACCACAACACTCCACCTCTCCAGGATCAGCCAAGAGACCATTTCCAGGCTTACCATAATCCCATCTATGTGGAAACCGTAGCTCATTCCGCACCCCATACACCCGAGTCTGACGAGAAGGATAGGCTCGTCGGGAATTTGGCCGAGGAACTCAAGAAATTGACCAACCGAGTTCAGGGCATCGAAGGAGTTAAAGGGATTGAGGGGCTGAACTATGAGGATCTTTCCATAGAACCCGATGTCGAACTTCCCGAGGGGTACAAACCTCCTAAGTTCGAGATATTTGATGGAACCGGTGATCCAAGAGTGCACTTAAGAACTTACTGGGACAAGCTGGTCGGCGTCGGAAAATATGAGAGGATCCGCATGAAACTCTTCATGAAGAGTTTGAAAGGAGATGCACTATCCTGGTACATCAGCCAGGATCCAAAGAAATGGACTAACTGGGTAAGCATGGCTACGGACTTCATGGATAGATTCAGGTTCAACACGGAGAATGCACCGGATGTATTCTACATCCAGAACTTAAAGAAGAAACCAACAGAGACCTTTCGCGAGTATGCTACTCGTTGGAGGTCAGAAGCTGCCAAGGTCAGACCGGCCTTAGAAGAGGAACAAATGAAGAAATTCTTTGTACGAGCTCAGGATCCTCAGTACTATGAGAGGCTGATGATGGTCGAGGGGCACAAGTTTTCTGATATCATCAAGCTGGGAGAGCGAATCGAGGAAGGTATCAAAAACGGTATGGTTACTAATTTTGAAGCTTTACAGGCTACCAATAAAGCTCTGTAATCCGGTGGTGTGTCCAAGAAAAAGGAATGTAGGAGCCGTGATTGTGGCACAACAAGCCAAGTCCCCTCCCAAGTACCAAGTATACCCCGCACCTTCCTCCACGTACCAACCAGCTCCAAGCTACCAAACACCCTCACCCACCTACTAAGCTCCACCACCCACATATCAGCCCACCTCGCCCAGATACTCCCAATCAGCTCCCGTTTATAATGCCTACAATTCCTAACCTTTTCACTACCAATCACCACCTGCTCGCCAAAACTTCCCAAGGCCTCGCCCAAACTTCGACCGTCGTCCACCAAAATAGTATACCGCATAGCTGAACCCATTGACCAATTATACGAAAAGCTCAAAGCCGCCGGTTATGTCACACCCATTCCCGCGGTCACCCTTGAGAACCCTTCTTAGTGGGTCAACCCAAACAAAACATGTGCTTACCACTCTGGCATGAAGGGACACACCATCGAGGAATGCCATTCCTTGAAGGACAAGATACAGACCCTCATAGATAAAAAGATCATTGTAGCCAATGACCATGCTCCTAATGTTCGCAATAATCCGCTGCCTGACCATAAGGGTGGTGTCCACATGATTGAAGTTGACGATGACTGGGATCCCGAGGGATCGATTGGGCTGATTGCAGAGGGTGATCCGAAGCCTTCAATTACTCTTAATCTGATCGTGGTACAGATGCATCCATCTGAGGAAGTTGAGGTAAACATTTCCATTCCACTTGAGTTTGAATCGAGACCACCCGCAAAGGAAAATGCCCCAGTGCCGATCGAAGTCGAGTTTATACGACCGCTCGAAATTGCAGTTCGGCCATCTATAACATATACTCCGACAGGAATAAGAATGACCACACCTATACTAGTGGCAATGTCAACAACGACACCCTTTTACTCAGACGCTATTCCGTGGGAATATACCGCTGAAGCAAGGAGGAAAGGTAAAGGCAAGTCTGAAGAAGCCATCCCTGCACAGGGTATGCCGAGAACTGGCAGAGTTTATACCCCTGAACATTTGGCTGAGTCTAGAAAGCAGGCCAACAATCGTCCTCCCATCATTGAAACAGGTTTAGACAATCAGTGGAGAAAGATACAAGCCAAGGAATACTCAATCCTCGACCAGTGGAACAAAACACCAGCTCAGATATCCATCATCTCCCCATTACAGAACTCTGAAACACACAGGAGTGCTTTGCTAAAGGTGTTGAGTGAAGCATACGTGCCAGACAATATCACCAGTGGGGAAATGGCTAACATGGTAGGCCAGGTACTAGAAAGTCACAAGATCACTTTCCATGAAGATGAGCTTCCGCCCGAAGGATTAGGGCATAACAGAGCACTACACATCACGGTACAATGTGAGGATCATTTCATCACAAGGATCTTAATTGATGGGGTTCCAGCCTCAACATCTGTCCGCTGGTCACGCTCAAGAAATTGGGCAACGGTCTACATGAGATAAAGGAAGGAGAGATCAACGTAAAAGTCTTCGATGGTTCGCATAGGTCCACCATGGGAGAAATCACCTTGTGCTTACAGATGGGACCAACTTGGTTCGATGTAGATTTCCAAGTGATAGATGTGCCTGCATCCTACAACTTACTGTTGGGACAACCTTAGATCCACGCGGTTGGGGTCGTGGCATCAACCTTACACCAAGCTGTGAAGTTTGAATGGAATCACCAAGATGTAATCATTCATGGTGACGGTAGCAACCACATCTACGGTCGCCAGACCTTTTCGGTCATCTATGGAAGGAGGAAGTTGGGTGAAGAAATATACCACAATGTTGAACGTGTTAACGCCATTGACAAGGAAAAGTGGTGGGGTAGTAAGACCAAAAGCATATTGAACTGGCGAGGGTACGATCCAGGTAAAGGGCTCGGTAAGAATATCCAAGGAATAACAAAGACAATAACACGTAAGAAGCACGGTACCACTTTTGGTCTGGGGTACGAGTACACTTGGAAGGAATTCAAGAAATGGTCGCCACCATGGCGCGGCCCCTACTACCCATTGGAGCATCCAATACCCCACATAGAGCAGACTTTCAAGCTAGCTGACATCACATATGGTACAGACGAGGAGGAAGCGCTAGCGGCAATGAGGGATCTATTTCTGGATGATGAGGATATGGACTGCTGTGTCATTCTCGAGGAGGAGGGGGAGGAAGGCCCTTCTATACAAGTCTTGAGCAAGGGATCATATCTCAACAATTGGTCCGTCAGCACAACCAAAGTCCGTCGAGCCTCGGGGTAGCAAGGCTAACGAAACAAGCACTATTTACAGTTTATTTATTTAAAAGAATTTTCTTCCTTTTCGCATTATTAATTTCTGCAAGAAAGAGCTCCCATGTTCAAACAATTAGTTAATTTTATCAAAGCATTTCTAGTTTCTTTATAAATCTTATATTTACTTGCTACTATTTTCCTCCCCATTACTTTATTTACACAACATTATTATTACTTATCTCAATGAACCAACGACTGTGACCTGCAACGAGGCAACGCAACAAACGGATTCCGAGTCAGACCAGATGATATACCTGAGGATATTATTAAATAGGTCGAGAACTTTGAGAATAGACCTAAGTCTAACTTGGACGAGACTGAGGTCGTCAACTTGGGAAGCGCAGAGAACATCAAAGAAACACGCATCAACAGTCATCCATCGCCGTCAGAAAAGGAGGAATATACGGAATTCTTAAGAGAATATGTGGACATATTCGCCTGGTCATATGATGACATGACTGGCCTCAGTACATCTATTGTGGCCCAAAAGCTGCCAACCAATCCAACATGCCCACCAGTGAAGCAAAAACTCAGGAAGTTCAAACCATACATGAGCTTGAAAATCAAAGAAGAGGTCGCCAAGCAGATCAACGCCGGGGTTTTCCGGGCGGTCGAATATCCTACATGGTTAGCCAAAATTGTGCCTGTACCAAAGAAAGATGAGAAGGTCAGATTCTACGTCGACTACCGGGATCTCAACCGGGCTAGTCCGAAAGATGACTTCCCCCTGCCGAACATACACATCTTAATTGACAACTGTGCTAAGCACGAGTTGCAGTCCTTTGTAGATTGTTTTGCTGGTTACCATCAGATTTGGATGGACGAGGAAGATGCTGAGAAAACGGCCTTCATTATGTAGTGGGGAATGTATTGCTACAAGATGATGTAATTCGGTCTGAAGAATGCAGGGGCCACTTACATGAGAGCAATGACTACTATATTCCATGATATGATTTACAAGGAGATCGAGGTATATGTGGACGACGTCATCATCAAATCAAAGAAAGTTGCTGATCACATGGAAGATTTGAGAAAGTTCTTCAACATGTTAAGGAAATACAATCTGAAACTTAACCCCGCAAAGTGTGCGTTCGGGGTTCCTGCTGGCAAGCTGCTAGGATTCATTATCAGTCGTCGAGGAATAAAGCTAGATCCATCAAAGGTCAAAGCCATCCAAGAATTGCCGACACCAAGGAACAAGAAGGATGTTATGAGCTTTCTGGGAAGGCTCAATTATATCAGCCGGTTCATAGCTCAGTCCACTGTCATTTGTGAACCGGTTTTCAAAATGCTAAGAAAGGATGCTGCCACCAAATGGAATGAGGATTGTCAAAAGGCCTTCGACAAAATAAAAGAGTACCTCTCAACACCACCAGTCTTGGTACCTCTAGAGCCGGGTAGACCTCTATTACTCTACCTTGATGTGTTAGATGGAGCTTTCGGTTACGTTCTCGGGCAACATGACGAAACAGGGAGGAAAGAGCAAGCAATTTACTACCTCAGCAAGAAGTTTACTCCGTATAAGGCCCGGTATTCTCTATTAGAACGAACCTGTTGTGATTTGACTTGGGTTGCACAGAAGCTGAGGCATTATTTCTGTGCCTACACAACGTACCTCATATCGAGGATGGATCCGCTAAAGTACATCTTTCAGATGCCAATGCCCACTGGAAAGCTAGCTAAATGGAAGATCCTGTTAAGTGAGTTCGACATCATTTACGTAACTCAAAAGGTGATCAAGGGACAAGCATTAGCCGATCATCTTGCTGAAAATCCTGTGGACGGAGAATACGAACCATTGAAAATGTATTTCCCCGATGAAGAAGTGTCATTCGTAGGAGAGGACATTGCAGAATCCTACGATGGATGGAGAATGTTCTTTGATGGGGATGCAAACTTCAAAGGCGTGGGTATTGGAGCAGTTTTATTTCAGAAACCGGTCAGCACTACCCGGTATCCGCCAAACTCAGGTTCCGCTGCACCAACAACATGGCTGAATATGAGGCCTGCATTCTGGGGCTCAACTTGGCCATCGACATGAATGTTCAGGAATTATTAGTGATTGGTGATTCAGACTTATTGATACACCATGTCCAAGGAGAATGGGTGACCAAGAATTCCAAAATACTGCCATACCTACATCATGTGCAGGAATTGAGAAAGAGGTTCACAAAGATTGAGTTCCGGCACGTTCCTAGAAGCCAGAATGAGTTCGCCGATGCATTGGCTACCTTGTCATCTATGATCCAGCATCCAGACAAGAACTTCATTGATCCCATCCCAGTGGGGATCCACAATCAGTCAGCTTACTGCGCCCATGTTGAAGAGGAAGCACACGAAAAACCTTGGTTTCATGATATCAAGGAGTACTTGGCAGAGGGAGAGTACCCAAAGCTTGCAAACGCTACTCAGAAGCGCACTCTTCGAAGGTTATCAAACAGTTTCTTTCACAGCGGAGGAATCCTGTACATGAGGACTCCCGATCTGGGTTTGCTAAGATGTGTCTAAGCAAAGGAAGCAACGAAGTTGTTAGCGAACATACATGCTGGTACATGTGGTCCTCATATGAACGGGTTTGTTCTAGCAAAGAAGATATTTCGGGCTGGTTATTTCTGGATGACCATGGAAACAGATTGCATCCAGTATGTCCGCAAATGCAACCGATGTCAGATACATGGGGATATGATAAAGGTACCTCTCAGTGAGCCTAATGCAACAAGTTCACCCTAGTCGTTCCCCATTCGGGGCATGGATCTTATTGGACCAATCGAGCCTGCAGCCTCCAATGGACACATGTTCATTTTGGTTGCCATTGACTATTTCACCAAATGGGTCGAAGCAGCATCCTACAAAGCAGTTACTAAGAAAGTTGTGGCCGATTACGTCCGTGACCGCATCGTTTGTCAGTTCGGAGTTCCAAAGTCAATCATCACCGACAATGGTTCCAACCTAAATAGTGATTTGATGAAAGCAATGTGTTAAACCTTCAAGATCAAACACAAGAATTCTATAGCATACAGACCTCAAATGAATGGGGCCGTTGAGGCTGCCAACAATAACATCAAGAAGATACTGAGAAAGATGATAGAGAAGCACAAGTAGTGGCATGAGAAGTTGTCATTCTCCTTATTGAGATACCGCACCAAGATTGGCACATAAACTGGGTCAACTCCTTATATGTTGGTATACGGCACAGAGGCTGTTATTCCCGCCGAGGTTGAGATTCCATCTCTGAGAATGATACAAGAAGCTAAGCTCAGCGACACAAAATGGGTAAGAAGCCGTTATGAGCAATTGGCCCTCATAAACGGAAAAAGAATGAACGTGGTTTGTCACGGTCAGCGATATCAGAACATAATAGCCATAGCCTTTAACAAGAAAGTCAGGCCAATACGATTCACACCAGGGCAGTTGGTGTTAAAGAAAATATTTCCTCATCAAGACGAAGCAAAAGGGAAATTCTCTCCCAATTGGCAGGGCCCGTACATGGTTCACCGAGTGCTAACAGGAGGAGCACTCATACTTGCAGAAATGGAAGGAGAAGTTTGGCCTAAACCAATTAACTCAGATGCAATCAAGCGCTAATATGTGTAACTCTTTATGCTTTTCTTAATATTGTAGATTGAACTACGCCTAACCTGATTCCCGTTTAAGAGGGGATACGTAGGAAGCCCTATGGGTTCGGTCACATTTTAATAAAAATTTCATTTCCCCCACAGATGGAAACTGGGGCAGAATTTTGAGGAAAGACCTCAAAATTCCGAAGCAAGTTCAGTCGGTCGCCGCACAAGCAGGTCTAGACGCATTCACCTATCAAACTGGGGTAGAATTTTGAGGAGGACCCTCAAAATTCCATAGCAAGAGAAGTTGCAATGTCTTGAGCCGCGTCGTGGTCGTCGGTTCATCCAAAAAGAAAACAAATCGTTTTTTAAATTGTATGTTATATTTTAGAAAACCATGCATATTTACTTCCCAAAACAGCTTGTTTAGCAATGCTACCCCCATGGTACAACAAAGTTATCATTATCAAGGAGATAGGCCGAGCCGAGCCAGCGGGGATACGAACTAACCCTCCCCTTTATAGAACTCACGATTTTTCTTTGGATGCAGGCACAAATACGGTGAAAGCCAAAAACATCCTATTATCCCTGCAAGACGCATACTTCTCAAGGATACGCTCTCGAACTCATCGCACATGTCGACGCTTACTATTATCGCAAACAACGCTTCATTCACAACAATCATAGCGCCAAAATTTATCATCAGCTAAGAACTCTTACTGTCATTTTATTTTCTCGCATTGCGTAAGGCTACCATTCTGCCTTTCGAGGTTAAGTTCTACCTCCCGTGCATTCGCATCTTTGCATAAGGCTACCATTATGCCTTTCGAGGTTAAGCTCTACCTCCCCTGCATTCGCATCTTTGCATAAGGCTACTGTTCTGCCTTCCGAGACCAAGCATTGTCTCCCTGCATTTTCTCGCTTTGCATAAGGCTACTGTTCTGCCTTCCGAGACTAAGCATTGTCTCCCTGCATTTTCTCGCATTTTATAAGGCTACTATTCTTCATTCCTAGGTTAACCTCTACCTCCCCTGCATTCGCATCTTTGCATAAGGCTACTGTTCTGCCTTCCGAGACTAAGCATTGTCTCCCTGCATTTTCTCGCATTTTATAAGGCTACTATTCTTCATTCCGAGGTTAACCTCTACCTCCCCTGCATTCGCATATTTGCATAAGGCTACCATTCTGCCTTCCGAGGTTAAGCGCTACCTCCCCTGCATTTATTTTCTGCATTGCATAAGGCTACCATTCGGCCTCGGAGGTTCTATGCTACATCTCTCCGCATTTTACTTCATTACGCAAAGCTCCTTTCTACCTTTTCAAAGCAATAACCTTTCGTTACGTTATTTATTTACGCTTTCTTTCGGGCTAAGCTCTGCCCATCTTTCCTTTCTCAAATCGCAAGACTAAGCTCGGTCTTGTCAGCATCATACTACTGCATTCTTCATGGGCTGAAATATCGCCAACTTGTTCAAAGGCGTCATCGTTTAGAGGCACCATTTCCATGGCCCGAGAACATCATTTCATGGTCTGAGGATCTTTTTATTTCAATCTGCACATCATTATTCAAAGGCATCATGGTTCAAAGGCACCATCCTCATGGCCTGAGAACATCATTTCATAGCCTGTGAATCCCGCACCAAGCGATTCATAGCCCAGGACATCATGGTCTAAGGACATCATCCTAAAATGTCCGAAGACAGCATTCATAGTCCAACGGGAACTTGCATCATGTTTATATTATGCACGATATATGCTTGTTATTTATTTTGCAGGTAATCTGGCCGGAACAACCCAACCAGGCAGGAGCGGACCGCTCCAGTTCTCCGATTCAACCTCATAAGACCCTCTTACCTTTACCTTACCTCGCACCTTGCGTCCGTTCTTGCGAAACACCATCGGTATATTTCGCCGACGATTCCGAAACTACATACGGCCTGATTCCTGTAGAACTAGGGATATGTAGGCAGCTCAGAAGCCAGGGCGCGACCAAATTCTATCCCACAGTTTCATCTCGGTCAAAATTGGCCATCATATCTTTACCCGACAACTCTTTCATCTCTCTCGGGTAAAGAGGGGCAGCTGTTGACACCCAGTTTTTCCTCAAATTATTTTCAAACTTGCATATAAGCTCTCAAAATTACTCTTTGCAATAATGAGTATTTTTCCCTATTTTTCCATATTTTTATTTAAATTATCTCCCTGTTTATTTAATATTTCATATCTAAATAATTCATAAATTATGCTCTAAATAATTTCAAAAATACTTCCTAGCTCACCATGTTATTTGTAATCATTTCCTATCTATTAAAATCCAATTATTTCACGAATTAGTCAATTGGGTCTTATTTAATTTCAATTACAATAATTTTGCAATTATGGCCCAATTAGACATTTTGTATTATTTTAATTCGGAACCTATGCATTTCTTACACTCAGTATCAGTAAATTACTGTAATTTTATCTATTTAAACTTAATTTCATCTTTTCATAATTATTAGATATTTTAACTAATTAATTACCTATTTTATTGGGTATTTAACAGTTAGCCATAGTTATTTAAATTCTAGCCTAATCTTTAAACTCAAATTACCCAACCCATCAGACCCTCAAACAAACAACCCAATCCTAATTTATATCCAGCCCAACCCCGGTTAAATCTGAGTCGTTGATCAAATAAGATNTTCCCTAATTAACCCCAACCCCCCCCCCCCCCCCCAGACCCTCATTCTTCACGACTAACTCTCTCTCTATCTCTCTATCTCTCTCTGTGACACTCTAGTTCTCTCTAGAAGTCTGATTGACTTCTCCTTCTCCGATGAGTTCCATCCACTCTCTCCGATTGGTTTCTCACAGGAAACCTTGGGTCTTCATTATCTCATGGTCATCCACACCCCTTGTACAGGTCCAATGATACTCTAGGGCTTTCAGGTGAACTTGGAGCGGTCCAACTCATCTCCCATGGTCCCATTCTACCTTTCTGGCCTCCCTGGCCGTCTGAGTAATGGTCGACAACCGTTCCGGCTTAAGTCGGTGCCATCTCTGAGGTTCCACAAAACCCTAACCCCTTGTATTTAAATTACTTTTGAGATCTACACTAGATCTACAATGTTATGAAGCTTTTCTACGTTTTTCTCTGAAAGAACCCATCTTTAAACGATTTTCAATTTCAAAATTAATGTTTCTTAACCCCTTTTCAAAAGCGATTTTTACTTCCAGTTTTAGTGATTTCTACTGTATTTTCAACTATTCTCTTATGTTTCCTTGTTGTTTGAGTTATTATGCTAAAACCCATAATTCTTTTAGCTCGTTGCTTGTGCGCTTGTTCTTGTGAAGCTATTCATGTATTCTATGGCTCTCGTGTTAGAGGACTTGATCCTATACCGTATTGTGATTCCTTGCTTAGGGTTCCCTAATTTTGTGCTATTTTATTGATTATAAAGTCTGATATTGGTTAATGATTGTTTGCCTGATACTCACTACTGACTCTGTGTATCTCTTTGCATAGCTGTGATATTTTCCTCTAACATGTGACGTTGTATGTTCTATACTAATTTTTAAAATGTTTCCTTACTTATGTGATACTTTCCTTGATTATACTGGATACCTTGTGATTGTGATTGCATTCGAGATTCCCTTGACTGATTTTCAAGATTAATACCACACTCTGCCTTATAATATACTATTAGTTTCACTTTCCTTAATTATGTACTATGTATTTGGACTTCATTGTATGCTACATAAATTTACTACCCCTATTATAGTAAATCAGTCTTATAATTAATTCATTTTCCTTATTTAACCATGATTGCACCATTTGAACTTGACTACCTAATTAAAGGAGTCCAATGTCTATAATTTATATTAATTGGTTATTGTTTCCATAATTATGTACTCTTTACTTTATTTTCCTCACTCGTTTTCAACATTATATATACTTTGTCCTCTTTTTGCATAACACACACAAACACATTGATACACGATACATTGAGAACACTGATACATTAGCACACTGCATATCACCAAGGCATACTTGAAACTCGGAACATTGACATTGTTTCGAGTCTCCTTTGTTTTCACATACATCCTCTCCTGACTACTCAGTCAAGACTGAGTAATCCTTGCTTCTGTACACTACTATCTTGCTGCTTTCTCTCTTGTTCTGCATATTACTGTGACTACACCACCTCCTTGCATTTTGTTGTTCTACACCTTTGGCTGGTATGTCCCTAATTTAAGTTTACAGTACCCCAACACAATATGTTTCAGTTCCTGCTAATATACTTGTTATTCGTTTTGTGCTTCTACTTATGGTTCTATTGTCAACCAAGCAACTAACATGTCTCTGTTTTTTTCCTCTTCACTTTAGTCTAGTATGCTTCCTGCTCCCCTTATGTGATTCACTATGACTCTGCTTGACTCATATACTTGTTCCTGTCCTATGATTATTGTTTCTTGTCTCAACATGACCATCATTTCCTTATGTGTTTGCATCATTTGTCTAAATTTCAATACTATAAGCATGCACCCCTGATGTCTAAGTGTTACATGATACTAAGCCTAATCCACAATATGTGATGCCTTGTGATAACTATGTTATAATTAGTTAAAAACCTGTAACTCTATTATGTTGCTGTCATAAGAATTATTTGTTCCTAACTCTCTTTCCCTATTTGTGTTTGCTTGGCTCCTTTGTAAACCGTTTTATATATAACTCTTACATTGTCCTCTGAAGTTCTATTTCAAAATTGTTCCTTCAAATTACTTTCTAACTCAACTCTTTTAAATTACAAACACATCTCACTACTCTTAGACTTTAGGTTCAGCCCCCTTCGTGTGAGCACTGCCTTGGGGACCCCTGAGTACCCATTGAACTCTGACACACAAGGCTAGCATTCCACACCGCACTTACTCATTCCTGGCTAGGGAACTTGGGTGTGAGCACTGCCTGGGATCCCCTGAGATCCTTAGTAACTCTGACACACCTGGGATACAAGAGGTCTTGGCATATGGCATGTTGGATCTGGTACTTGGGCCTACTGTTAGGCTCTCAATAGTGTAACTTCTTAATTTTCTTATTCCTTTGTGTAATTTATGCAACAATGGTCTTTAATAATTTGTAAACAAATAATTGGGGCTGGATAGTGGATATGGGAGGGGGTAATGCATGTTTAGTATAGTGACGGGTAGAAATCATAACTATATGATTTATTTCCCTATGTGTGCAATAGTATCCTGCTTAGGACATGCATATCATGCAATAGAAATCATGTGCGGGTTCTTTATTTCAGCATGTCTATTATGTTCCTGTCATTTTATAAGCCCTATTCACAGCTAATAACTACAACAAATTATACAATGTACGGCTACTTCATTCCATAAGCATTACATTTAGAAACCATGTCCTTAGTTATCCTTGTGTGCATTAGACATCATGTTCTTTAGAACCTTACCTTTCAGCATGTTTATGTCAAGTTATATTTTTGCTGAACACCTAATTAGCATGTGTCTAATCTGATAAGTATCGCTAAAATACTGTTAAGTGGTTTAAAACATCTCTGCAAATTTATACCTCTTAAATCATAATCAAATATGCATGTTCACCCCTCTAAAACAAATAGGCAATATATACGAATGCCTAGAAAAACTTTAGGCCTAATACATTATTAAAACCAAAACCTAATAGTGGTTTACTTAGCTGGTATTAGAACCAATCAGTCCCTTGTTTTGAAATCTTTAAACTCTGATGCTTTTCATTCTTGTTTTATCTCCTTCTAAAATTCACCCTATTTTCTAAAAAAAATCCTACCCCACTGTTTTTCAAATACTAATTATGGAAATCATGCATTCATTTCCTCTTAAACTTAGTTACTAGATTGTTGCTCTGTGTGTTACTGGATTTCAGAGTCAGTTCACTCTTTTCTAAAAGTCATTCGGTTTGAACTCTTGCCTTATTTTCGAAATAGTTTACTCATTCTCCTTTTATTAAAGTTTTACTAAACTACTGATTTTTACTCCGCTCTGAACCGCTTGATCTTTTTAAAGTTAATGGCCTTTGTGAATCACTCTTTCATTTTTACTTTACTGATTTTCTGAAGTTCTTCATCTGCTTTTACTGAAAACTTCATCTAAAATGTTGTGCACTTTTAAATCATGCCACTATCTTTGAAGTACTGGACCTTTTAAATTCAATCACTCTTCTTTAAGCTACTCTATTTTAATCGGATTTCCTGCTTTATTACTAAGTTTCCAAGGAACCAGTCGCTTACCAAAACTGCTGAAATCTACTGATTTTCAACTCAAAAACTCCTGTTTTAAATCCTGACTTTGAGACCTTGATTGTGTTTGAGACGTGCTATTTACGTGTTTACTTGTGGAGGGATCAGTGAGCCATTATTTGCCCTTATGTGTTCCCATATTTGTGGTCCTATTTGTTGTTTCACATGTCGCTTAGAATTTTATCCCTTTAAACCTAGGGGTTTAGCCTAATACTCACCTTGTAGGATTAGTAGTCCTAAATACCCTCCAGGCCATATAGAATGGGGCGGGTAATAGCACGCAATAAGTTTCGTGACCGACACACGCTTTTTAAATACCTTAACGGGGAGGGAAGGGTAGAATATGGATATGATGACCGGTGCGCTAATACCAAGTGTAGCCCCTCTTCGAGGCGAGACATACCGGGTATTGCATTGATGTGATCCGTATTACTTTAGACCTAGGACAATTTCTTTTCAAATATTTATTCTAATGTTTTCCCAAAACCTTTAAAGATTTTCACACCTGTTTGAAATCCCCTCTTATATGAACCTTGCTTGCTACTTATTCATCGTCCAAATTCACAAAATTTCTTGGCTGGGACCCATAATTGTGGATCTTAAGGGGTGCCTAACACCTTCCCCTTGAGATAATTTCAAGCCCTTACACGTTCTCTTGTAATGCAAACTAGTTCAATGAGTTATCAACTCTAGGTTCCCTAACACACCATAAAAATCGTTAGGTGGCGACTCTTCCTTAAACCTTCTTCCTTTAAGGAGTTGTCCAAAATGTCATAAACCTGATCTTTCCGTACCTAACCCGTGCGATAGAAAAGGGGGCGCGACATCCGCCAGGACTGTTATTTTCTCAAGATAAATACGGGATGCACAAGATATGAAGACTCCCGACGTGGGGGAATCCCACAGAGAGAATGATATATTAGAAGAATGCTTTGCGGGGTTGAGGAAGGCCCCGATCTCGACGCCTCATTCATTTTCAAAGAAGCTGAGAAGCTTCGAAAATAGGTAATCTTTGACTTAACGACTGCATTTTGAGTTTTGATTCTTGCTTTTCTGACCTCCTTCTTTTGTGTTTCAGGCCGTGATGCTCTTCGACCAAGACTTTTACAAATCACGGGCTGAGCTCGCTCGATGTGAGGATGAGTTTAGGAAGCTCATGTCGGAGTCAGATGAGCTCAAGGCTCTTTACGCCAAGATGGAGGGGGAACTCAACGACCTTCGAGCAAGTTCAGAGAAGGCATC
This sequence comes from Nicotiana undulata, assembly GCA_005239495.1. Classification (NCBI taxonomy): domain Eukaryota; kingdom Viridiplantae; phylum Streptophyta; class Magnoliopsida; order Solanales; family Solanaceae; genus Nicotiana; species Nicotiana undulata. The sequence goes on along the minus strand of ML251442.1, from coordinate 45,080 downwards.
CCGAGAGAAAGTTCAGAGAAGGCGTTGAGCAAGTAATATAGCCTTTTAGTGTTTAATGTCTTGACTCGATTCTTGCAGCTCAAGCAGAAGGATGACCTGGTGGGGCAACTTCGGGAGGAGCTTAGGGTCAACGATACTGAGATCCTCGGGTTGAGGCAACGCATGGATGATATAGCCTCCGAGAAGGATACTCTTCGAGAGAAGCTGACCTCGGCTGAGCACCAACTTCAAGGTGCAAAGGAAGAAAGCCGTAAATATAAGGACCTTCAAATTGAGTAGGCCACAAAATTATCCAAATCCTTGTCCGAAGCTGATGCAATTATGTCTACATATCAGACCGATGTTGCTGCTGCCAATGCCCGAGCTAAGAAGGCAGCTAATACAGCCGAGCTCAAGTTTGCACTGACCATCAAACAAACTCGACTGGAGTCTTGAAGGAAATCCTCTGAGGAGGTGCTAGTCGAAAGCTTTGATCTTTTTGCTGAGATCGTGAAGGTGAAGGCCTTGGAAGAAGAGGCGCCGGAATTCCTCACTTCCGATGAGGATCCTGCCAGCGGCTCCGAGAGTGAAGGGGACGAAGACGAAGTCCCCGAGGAGGAAGAGGCCACCGATGATCAGGGTGCCGAAGATCAATCCGTCGAAGATGTAGTTCCTAAGGGAACTACCTCCGATCGAGTGATCCCGACACTAGACTAGGCTTCTTTCATTTTCCTTCTTTTGTGTAAGGGATCCGTGTGGGAGCTTTGTAAATATACTTTTGTGAACACCATTTGAATATAAAATATTCTTTTGTTTCATCTTTGTTTTGTGTTAATTTTCGTCTTGTCTTTGAAATGAGATTTGATGTTGTTGACGATCAGTCCGATGTATTGGACTTAGAATATAAAACCATTAAGTTTTTGTGCTTTGATCGATGATCTATAGTAGATGACCACTTAAAATCCCATCTTCGAGCAAAGCTTTAGCTCGATGCTTTCAAGTGCTAACTAGGTAAGGTCTTTGAGCATGGTGTGCTTCAGCCTTTAAGTTCTTTAGGTATTGACCCATAGGCTTTGAAGCATCGTCCCTTAAGCTCTTTTAGGTTGGCCCTTAGGCTCTTTTAAGTTGGCCCTTATGCTCTTTAGGTTGGCCCTTAGGCTATTTAGGTTGTCCCTTAGGCTCTTACATATCGACCCTTAGGCTTTTTTTAGATTGGGTCAATTCGACCTCTAAGATGGCTACAATTTTCACCCTTTCTGGCTAAAGACTTGTAAAAAATTTGTTATGCCTTGGCATGTTTTTATATTCGTTCGACTTTTCGACGGTTTGATTTTTTGAAACCTCGTTTGTAAGTCAATGTGCAACGATGGTTGAATACCTCATGGGGTTTTCTCGAAGGCTTGCATTTTCGAAGCCTTCACATTGTTCGGAGCTGATTTTAGCGAAGCCCCTTTGCTTGATTTAACCCGTTATTTTGAAGTATAGAAAGGACTTTAGTTTTATGGCGGAAGTCGGACGTCTCCGAGTCGCATTATTTCAGCCGTAGCCTTTCTATATGGCCATAGCCTTTAGTCCCCGAGTGAGATGGCCTTGGCCTTACTATCGAGGGGATTCCTTTTATAAGGTCTTATAAGTTCGTGTATGCCTCATTGAGGTCTTATAAGTTTGGGTTTGCCTCATTGAGGTCTTATAAGTTGAGTGTGCCTCATTGAGGTCTTATAAGTTCGAGTTTTTGATGGCTCGACGTGTTGACTGTCGATGACAGTCCCCTAGTATTCGATTATATTTGGCGTTTGAGCCGTTAAATGTGAAATACTAGACTTCTTTGAGGCACAAAGTGTTTTGATATAATAAGAATGCTTCTTTGAGTAATCAATACATGCGTGCATGTTTTTTCCATTGGGGACTCGACTATTCTATATGGACATGATTCATTTGATTGTTTGTCCCCTTACAACGTTCTCCTATCGAGGCCCTCCTTGGCATGTCTTGTTTTCTTTGAAAATGTAACCTCCGAGGGTGATGCCCCCCTGTATTCGAGGTTGATTGAAAAGAATCCTTGAATACTTGTTGAGTTTTCCTTAGGTAGCATATAGATGTTGTCTTGTTAAAAACCTTGCTAGTAAAACTCATTTGGGAATAAAACCTGATCTAAGGGGAAAAGAGTCTTTAAAACCCAAGGTCTTCGGGGTGCTTAGATATCCCCAATCGAACACCTGTAAGGAGTTAGTATAAAATATGAACGAAAATGGTAGAAGGTCATACCTCAACAATAATAGCGTTTGACCAATGATATGTTCCAATTGTTTGGTAGTTGCTCGCCTTCCATCATGCAAAGTTTTTAGGATCCTTTGCCTACGACTCTAAGGACACGGTACGATCCTTCCCAATTAGGGCCTAGTTTCCCTTCATTTGGGTTTCGAGTATTGAGGGTGACTTTTCTTAGAACTGGTACGGTCCTTCCCAATTAGGGCCTAGTTTCCCTTCATTTGGGTTTCGAGTATTGAGGGTGACTTTTCTTAGAACTGGTACGGTCCTTCCCAATTAGGGCCTAGTTTCCCTTCATTTGGGTTTTGAGTATTGAGGGTGACTTTTCTTACAACTAAGTCCCCGACTCCGAAGTATCGGATTCGATCCTTTGTTTTTGAGTGGCCATTCGAACTAACGCGGCCTCATGATTTTCATCTAATAGCATGAAGGAGGTTTTCATAAGGCCTTGTTGTTTGAGCCCTTGGTGGTACGTTGAAATCCGACGCTCGGTTCCCCGACCTCCACTGGGATCAATGCCTCGCACCCATATACCAAAGAAAATGGGGTCTACCTTGTGCTCAACTTCGATGTTGTTCGATATGCCCATAGTACATCGGGCAACACTTCTCTCCATTTCCCCTTCGCCTCATCTAACCTCTTTTTCAAGTTTTGGATAATGGTTTTGTCTATGGACTCGGCTTGACCATTTGCACCTGGGTGATAAGGCATTGATAGGATCTTTTTGATTTTATGATATTCGAGGAATTTTGTTACTTTGCTGCCGATGAACTGCTTCCCATTATCGCATGTTATCTCGGAGGGAATCCCGAATCGACATATGATGTGATCACATATGAAGTTGATGACTTCTTTTTCTCTTATCATTTCGAAGGCCTGCGCTTCTACCCATTTTGAGAATTAGTCAGTCATTATTAAGATAAATCTAGCTTTACCTGGCGTCTTTGGTAGGGAGCCGACGATGTCTATCCCACATTTCATGAATGTCCACGGGGATAGGACCGAATGTAGTTGTTCACCGGGTTGGTGGATCATCGGTGCAAATATTTGGCATTTATCAAAGCTTCGAACGACCTCCTTAGCATCTTTTTCCATGCTATCCTAGTATTAACTTGCTCTGATCACCTTTCGAACCAAGGAGTCGGCAATGGAGTGGTTTCCATAAGTGCCTTCCTGGATTTCTCATAGCACGTAATCGGTATCCCCTGGTCCCAAGCACACTGCAGTGGTCCATCAAAGGTCCTTCTTTATAAAGTTCCATCTTCATCGATTGAGAATCGAGCTGCTTTGGCTCGAAGAGCCCTCGGTTCTTTTGGGTCCGTTGGGAGCTTCCCTTTTTTCAAGTAGTCGATGTACTTGTTCCTCCAAACCCATGTTAGACTTGTTGAGTTAATTTCTACATGACACTCTTCGATCACCAAACTTGATAGTTGTACGACAGTCCCCGGGACTATTATTCAATGGATGACCCCAAGTTTGCGAGTGCATCGACATCACTATTATGCTCTAGAGGTACATGGACCAGGGTCCACTCTTTGAAGCGATGCAATGTCACTTGAATCTTGTCTAAGTACCTTTGCATCCTATCTTCTCGAACCTCGAAGCTTCCATTCACTTGGTTTACTACCATGTTTCGGGCGCAATTGTGGTCTGAGGGGTAGATTCGACACGAGGTGAGTATCCTTTCTAACCTTGTAAGAGGGAATTGTCCCCATAGGTGATGTACATGCTATGTGTAAATTGTTTGGGGGCTACGTACGTGCCAAGTGAAGAAATTCCGTACGTAGCGGATATTATTGTTATGCACGGGTAGTTAGTCCTACATCATGCCTTGTATGCTCTTCTCGTAATGCCTTATATGCCCTCTTCTTGTAATGCCTGATATGTTCTCGTTGTAATGCTTCATATGATTCATTGTAATGCCATATGTACTATGAAATTATGTTTTGCATCGTGTTATTCTTCTGAGGCTTTATTGAAAAGAAATTGTGAAATATATGGGATCGGGTCGTACGCCACGGCAGTGTTGAAAGAAATTGTGAAATATATAGGATCGGGCCGTATGCCACGGCAGTGTTGAAAGTAATTGAAATATATGGGATCGGGTCGTACGCCACGGCAGTGTTGAAAGTAATTGAAATATATGGGATCGGGTCGTACGCCACGACAGTGTTGAGAAATTGTGAAATATATGGGATCGGGTCGTACGCCACGGCAGTGTTGAAAAGAAATTGAAATGAATATGGGATCGGGCCGTACGCCACGGCGGATCTAAAGAGAGTCACATTTTGCCTCGATGACCTCTGCTCCCAAGCCCTTGGCTAGTTCGAGACCTGCAATCATGGCCTCATACTCGGCCTCATTTTTAGTCAATTTCAAAGTTCTTATAGATTGTGTAATGGTGCTGCTCATAGGCGGTTTTAAAACAATGCCGATCCCGGACCCTTTCACATTCGAGGCACCATCGGTGAAAACGGTTATATCCCCGATGATGTACCCATTTTTAACAAGAGTTCATTTTCTACTTTGATTACGAGGGCAGGCATAAAATCGGCCACAAAGTCCGCCAAAATTTGAGACTTGATAGTCGTTCGGGTAGATACTCGATATCATACCCTCTGATTTTGATGGCCCATTTGGCCAATCGGCCCGATAATTCGGGCTTATAATAAATGTTTCGAAGTGGATATGTAGTTAATACACATATAGGATGATATTAAAAATATGGTTTCAACTTCCTAGATGCACTTATTAATGCTAGGGCTAATTTTTCTAAGTGCGGATACCTGGTTTCAGCATCTCTTAGAGTCCGACTTACATAATAGACAGGAAATTGTGTACCTTGCTCTTCTTGAACCAATATTCCACTTATCGCTACCTCGGACACGGCTAAATATAAATAGAGTGTTTCATCCTCCTTTGGTGTATGAAACAAGGGGCGGGCTCGAGAGATACCGTTTTAATTCATCCAAGTCCTGTTGACACTCTGGAGTCCACTTGAAGTTGTTTTTCTTCTTGAGTAGGAAGAAATAATGATGGTTGCGATCTGAAGACCTCCAGATTAATCGGCCTAAGGAATCTATCCGCCCGGTAAACCGTTGCATGGCTTTCACTTTGTTTTCTACGGTGATTTCCCCTGTTTGACACCATGAAGCCCAATAATTTTTCCGAGCTGACTCCAAGAGCGCATTTATCGGGGTTGAGCTTCATGTTGTATCTTCTTAGGATATCGAACGTCGCCTGCAAATGAGTCAAATGGTCCTCTGCATTTAAATAGACTTAGACTAGGGTACATAAATATGGAAATAATCAATCAACATATTTAAGGAAAACTCAGAATATTATTAAGGCAAGCCAAGAAGAACATTACATAAAACATGTATCACAATAATTTAACATGTTTAGGAATAAAAGATTCTCATGTAATAATTAAGGCAACAACGGGATAGACATAATTAGTAAGAAAAAATAAAATAAGACCCGGAACCCTAATTTTTAGGGGAAGTAAAATTTTCAGAATAATCAAAGGAAAATAACATGCATATAGACATATATAGGAAAATATTTAAGAAAACACGTTAACAGAATAAACATCATAAAAGATCTGAGCCCTAATTTTAGGGAAAACAAACTGGCCAGCAAATTCAAAAAATCTCAACAGAATGCATATAGACATATATAAGCGAACATCAAAGGTGATACTCAGTAAAAATAGAACCAGAACAGATCCTAAAAGATTTGTGCCCTAGTTTTAGGTAAAGTAAAAATCAGTACGAAAATCATAGGTAAACGGAACATTTAAGAAGATATTGGACCATAAATAGAACTAGAATAGCTCTTAAAGATCGGAGACCTAATTTTAGGGCAAATAAATTAGGCAAAAAAAATTTAACAGAAAAATCGCAAAGAAAAACAAGCATGCGGAAACATAAAGGAGATTTTTAACCACTAAAATAAGAAGAAAATTTTAAACAGATCTTAAAATATTTGAACCCTAATTTTAGGGTAAGCACAGAAGCAAAAGAATCTCAGAGTTTCGTACCCAAAGAGGCGAAGAATGAAGATAGATGGAAAAAGGGAGAAGGTCGAACCAGGTTTGGTCTGAAAATGGGGAAATCAGCTTTCCATATTGGGAAAGATACTAGGTTATACCATAATCGAGTAGCCAGTAGCGAGATAAGACCAATAAGGTAAGAAAATCATCAAGGGATTCCATATCCGGCTGGAATCGAATAAAGATTAGGGGGGATTAAGGTGACGACACCTATGGTTTTATAGGAGAGGAGAGGAGGGAGTTTAAGGGTGTCCGTTTAGAGATTATGAGGGTTTAGGGTTAGGGTTAGGGGTGTCAAGTTAAAAGGGGTGTGATGAATGTGGGTCGTTGATCTTGAAGGTTCAACGACCAAGATTGAAGGGGGGATATGGGTCGGGTAAAATGGGTATTGGGTTATTTGATTTGGGCTGGCAGACTGGGCTAGGATTAAATTAGTTGGGTTGGGTAATTGTGTTGGTTTGGGTAGCTTAGGTCCGAAAATGATTAAAGAAAAGAGGTTATTATTTAAATACCAAATTAGTAAATAATTCGTAAAAAATGGTAGATAAAATAGTAAAAATATTATTTGTGCATGAAAGTTGTTAATAACAATTATTTATTACTATAAAAATATAAAAAGTTATTTTCTGCATAAATAAAGTAATTATAAGTATATATGGGCAAAATGTGTAATTTTAGCCTTTAAAATGAAAATGTAATTATAATAAATGTACCGAAAATATTTAAAACCTAATATGAATGTAAATAATGATGTTGGATGATAAAATTATCATAAAATAATATGTGAGGCAATTAATGAGCATTTACCTAATAAAATGTAGGAATAAATTGATTTAAAAATCTTTACAATTATAGAAAATTAGGAAAAATCAAATGATGATGCATATGTACTATTTCGAAAGTATATATGTATATTTTAAAAATATGAGGGAAAAATTAGGTATCAACAGATGCCCCTTTTTACCTGGGAAGGATAAAGGGTTGTCGGGTAAAGAAATGATGACAGATTTTGACCGAATGGGGTGATTTGAAAGATATAGGATGGACTCTGGCTTTTGAGCTGCCAACATATCACTGGTTTTACAGGAACCAGGAAATGTGTAGTTCTGGATCCAACGGTGGAATGAACCGGTGTAGTTGTTTGTAAGGGTAGACAAAATATTCTGGGTGGGATGAATTGGGATTTGAAAACGGTTATGAGACTGGGTAACGGACGATGCTCAGTTACGTTTGAAATAATTATAGAATGAGTATTGAGTAGGAACTGGAGTGAAGATTGCTCCCTTTAGGATAAAAGTTACCTTCCGGGTCGCCTGCAAACTCAAAATAATATGTGCATGTAGATTTTTCTTAAATTTAAACATGATGCAAATTCCATTTGGACCATGGAGATTGTCTTTGGACGGTGAGGTTGACGTCCTTAGACCATGATGTCCCGGTCCATGAACTGTGCGGTAAGGGATTCGCAGGCCATGAAATGATGTTCTCGGGCTATGAAGATGGTGCCTCCGAACCATGATGACTTTGAATAATGATGTGCAAGATTAAAGCCCTCATGCCATGGCATGTTGTCTTCCGGCTATGAGGGTGATGCCTTTGGACTATGACGACTTTAGACAAGTTGTATTGGTAAAAAAGAGCTTCACACGTGTAATAATTGTGATGACTCAGCAATCTATGTTGAACAATGAAAACGTAACAACTGGACAGGACTCTATGAAAAGGTACTAGGCAAAGAGACACGTGATAACATACCCATAGGGTAATCAGCTACGGGAATCTCAACCCGATTGAGAAGATGAAGAGACACGGCCAGAATGAATCCAGGTAGAATAAAGGGCAGATTCGGATATCTTTAATTAATGAGTCAGACGTTACATAACCTTCATGCAACAATTACGGTTAATCATTGTAACGTTACATTAATGCCATTATTAGTCATTAATGCTCAATTACTGAAAATGGTAAATGTTATATAAAGAAATTTCCTATATAAGGAAGTAAAATATAACTTGTAAGACACATTCGAATTACTATTTTAATACACTTACTTTTTCGTGCATCTTATTGCTTTCCAATTACAAATTGCATTGCAATTATTAGTTTATTCTTTGGTTATAAGAAACCTGTGTGCTTCTTAAAATAGCTTTGGCAGAGAATCTAATTCTTTGGTTAAACAAATTGGTTCCGTTACCGGGAATCTGATAATCTTTGTTTACTTTCAAGCAAACATTCTCTGAATTATGTCGAACGCCAATGATAACAACCAACACCGGATTGGAACTCCAGTTCCATCACCTACTGGAACCCCACAAGGTTCAAGGGAACCTTCCCCAGAAAGATCTACTACTCAACAATCATAACGGTAACGATCAAACAGGAGAACAAGATTAGGTGAAACAAATGATTACTTGATATGTAAACCAAGCCTTACAAGACTTTGTGAGGGGGATACCGGTAGCATCACCTACACCACCTCCTAACAACACCACAACTACAGAAAATCCTCAGTCTGGATTAGCGAACTCAGGAAGTGGGGGTACACCTAACGAATCCCTCGAAGCAAGACCATGTATGTCCAATAACCGAGAATTACAATCTTTATTACTAACCTTGCAGAAACAGGTGAAGGAACAAAATGATCGAATCGAACATATTCGTGGAGTACCACTTGTTATCAAAGTCATTAACGTTGATATATACTCTCAACAACCTTGGAAACCAAGTGCAGCACCCCTGCCTATTCCTAAGAAATTCAAGATGCCTGGCTTTCCCAAGTATGATGAGACAACTGACCCACACGATCATGTAACTGCTTTTACCACCGGGGTAAAAGGAAACAACCTCACTAAACAAGAAATTGAGTCAGTACTAGTTAAGAAATTCAGAGAAACACTCACTAAAGGAGCATTAATCTGGTATTCTCTTTTACCTGAAAACTCTATTGATTCTTTTGCTGAGCTTGCATATTGTTTTTTTAAAGTGCATTCCGGTGCGCCAAAAGTCGAAAAACGAATGGAGGATATATTCAAAATAATACAGGGAGACACGGAGTTGCTTAAAGAATTTGTAGACAGGTTCCAACACGAAAGAATAATGCTACCAAGGGTACCTGACAATTTGGAAGCCATGGCATTTGCAAGAAAGTTAAATGACAAAAGTTCAGAAGCCACGATAAGTCTCAAAGAAAGCTTAAGAGAATTTCCCGCCACAACATGGAACTATGTCTATAACAGGTATAGTACCATGTTGCGAATTGAGGAGAATACCATTGCCCAATAAATATTTGAAGATCGAACCAGTTCTAGACGCTCCGAACCGGAAAAGAGAACAGGTAAGAACAGGTACGACCCTTATATGGGACCCTCGAGACGAGAAACTCATTCCAGGTTTGAAAATGTTTGGTCAGAATACAGACCATCAAAAAGAGATACATGCTCGTCCTCATGAAGATCCAGAAAAGGATCGGGATGAACAAAGTAGGGGTAACACAAGAATTAGAGATCACAGCTTCAATGTACGTACTTCTGAACTAATTGCAGTACTGAGAAATATGGGCGATAAGGTTTGATGGCCCAAAGAAATGAGGTCGAACCCAAATAAGAGGACCCAGACTTCTGGTGTGAGTTCCATAATGTGCATGGACACATAACGTCAGACTGCATATTTTCGCAATGTGGGGTAGAACAATTATTGAAATAGGGCTACCTAACAGAATTGTTTAGTGAAAAGGTAAGCAGGCATATATAAAGAATAGGCACAAGCCACCAAAACCACCATCTCCAAAACGAACAGTCAACGTAATATACAGAGGTGAGGAGGTGAACGAAGTAGTCTGCAAAAGAACCACAAAATTCACAATTACACACGGGAAGCGGATTTGTAAAGCTTTGGAAACAAAAAATATATCATTTGACGATGCATATATCAACGGATTAATAATCTCACACAATGACGCACCATTAATATCCTTACTTATACATGACACTAACGTAAAAAGAGTGTTGATTGATCCAAGTAGCTCAGCTAACATTATCCTATCAAGAGTTGCGGAAGAAATGCTAATGAAGGATCAAATAAACCCAAAAGCACGAGCCTTGTCTAGGTTTGACAACTCTATGGTCATAACAAAAGGGGAAATTGAGCTTAGCACTTATGCGGAAGGAGTAATAAAAAACACTAGGTTCCAAGTCATTGATACTGACATGGCCTACAACGTAATCATGGGGAGACCATGGATCCATGACATGAGAGCGGTGCCATCTACCCTATATCAGGTAATCAAATTCCCTTCCGAATGGGAAATTCAACAGATTCGAGATGATCAGCAAACCTCAAGGAGAATAAATTTTGTGGTACATTATAACAAAAAAGAAGAAGCGGAAGAATCAAAAGATAATGAAACCATTCAGGTAGGTACGATTGCACAAACAGGGACGGAAAAATTGTTGCTCAAACAGGTATAGAAGAAATTATTATTCAAACAGGTACGGAAGATGGTAGCCAAGAGAAGGTGAACCATGTCACCTCGGAATAAATACCAAAACATACGGACATGGATTCCAGACCTGATGTCATTTAGGAACCAGAAGATAATGAATATATCAAAATAACTACGGAAGAGCTCGAAGATGTTCCACTGTTCGAACAGAAGCCTGGACAAAATGTTCACATAGGCACGAGGCTAAGTCCCAGCAAAGAGGTGAGTTAGTTAATTATTGAAAAGCTAACAGAAATTGCTTTGCTTGGTCCCATCCAGACATGACAGGTATCTCACTAAAGTGATGACTCATAAACTAAATGAAGATACATCCTTCGTGCCTTTCAAGCAAAGAAAAGAAAGCAAGGACCATTCAAGAACCAAGTGATCGACGAGGAGGACTTGAACTGGCACATGAACTCTCAATCGAGCAAATCGTGATCAAAAGTGACTCTCAATTTGTAATAAACCAGATGTAGGGGACTTATATCGCAAGAGAGACTCGTATGCAACAATACCTGGAAAAGGCACGAGACCTGGTAAGACAATTCCAATCATGGAAAATTAAGCAAATACCCAGGGAAGAAAATGCAGAACCGGATGCATTAGCTAACCTTGCAGCATTTGCAAAAGTGTCAAACAAAGACAATACAATTGTCATTCACTTATTTCACTCAACGATCGACCATGATAAAAATGAGGTAACATTTAACAATTTAACTTGGGATTGGAGAAACAAAATTTTAAACTTTTTGCAGAATGGTATCGTACCTAAAGATTGAAAAATAGCTCAAGCACTATGCCGAAAACTTGCACGTACTACCTCATTCGCAATGCTCGATACCGCAAAATGTTCGGAGGTCCCTTAGCTAAATGCCTTGGATCCAATCAAACAGAGTTCGTGATGAAGGAAGTCCACGAAAGCATTGTGGAAATCATGCAGGAGCAAGATCTTTAGTCAAAACCCTAATTAGAGCAGGGTACTATTGGCCCAAAACGGAAGAAGAGGCTGAAAGTTTCGTAGCTAAATGCCACAAGTGCCAACGGTTTGCTAAGAACATGCATCGACCGACAAAGTTACTCCACTCAGTGGTATCACCATGGCCATTTATGAAATGGGACATGGACATAGTAGGACCTTTTTCCCCAGCTAAAGGAAAGGTACGGTTCTTTCTAATTTTAATTGATTATTTCACAAAATGGGTGGAGGCAGAAGCTTTTAAACAATTGCGGGAAAATGAAGTGAAAAGCTTCATATGGCAAAACATAATATTCCTCTTTGGAATACCGAAGGAGGTCGTATGTGATAATGGCCCGCAATTCATAGGCTCTCAAAATTGCAAAATTCTTCAAAAGTTGGCAAATCAAACGAATCACTGCATCACCTATCACCCCGTGGCTAATGGGAAAGCCGAGTCAAAGAACAAAGTCATTGTCAATAACCTAAAGAAACGGTTAGAGAAAGCCAAAGGAAACTGGCCTGATGAGTTACCGGTTGTATTATAGGCTTACAGAACGATTGCAAAAACAGCCACAGGAGAAACCCCATTCGCGCTTGTTTATGGATCAGAGGCTTTGATACCAGTGGAAATTGGCGAACCAAGCACAAGGTTTACAACAATAACGGAATAAACAAACAATGATGAGTTGAGAACAAATTTTGACTTGCTCGAGCAAAGAAGAGAAGCTGCGCTAATACGTATGGCAGCTCAAAAACTAATCACAAAGCGATATTACAACAGAAAAGCTCACCTCAGATATTTCAAAATTGGGGACTTTGTTCTCATAAAGGTCTTCCAGTCAACGAAAGAAGTTGGTGCGGGAAAGCTAAATCTAAAATGGGAAGGACCTTACAATGTCCGTGGCATTGTTGGGAAAGACGCTTATGAGCTGGAGGCTATGGACGACAGGATCTTACCAACAAGTTGGAATGTCGTCCACATGAAGAAGTATTACTTCTAAGGAAAAGGAATACCCCCAACCAGGTATCACTACGTTCGATTTTATTTTTGTACATTTAAAATTATACTAACCATTTTAGATGATAGGCAAAAAGGTAACCTATCACTAGATGATGATATTAGACCTGCAAAGACACGAGGAAGTAACTGAATTCCCGGTCTAGGGTTACAACTTTCTTATGGACGTTTTAAAGGGTTAAGCAGTCATCATCTAAAAAAATATATACCTTCGAGTCCCATATATTTTTCCTTTTCAGGAAAAGGACCACAAGGAAGGAATAGTCAAGTGCTCGAGAATTCATTCTTCAAAGCTCAAACACTTGGGGCGACTATACAGTATGGAAGGCAAAGCTAAAGCAAATAAGACTACCAAAAAGTCAAAAGCTCAAGCCTGAAAGATCCATCTTCCCAACAAGTCAAGTATTACGAGCAAAATAAAAAGAGCCAAAGACTCCAAATACAAAGCCTGATTCAAAAAACCTTCGAAAATATATTCGTGAATGTAAACGAATGTTCAGATTAAAGGCAGAATATTAGTTACGAGGTAGAAATGCACATCTTTGTACTTACTCAGAAAACTGTTGTAACTGAAAATAGTTACGAAATCCTTTTACTTATTCAGAAAACTATTATAAATAAAAATAATTATGGATGAAAGATCATTATCCTCGTAACTATTCAAAAAACTATTATAAACAAAAAACAGTTACAGATGAAAAAGCATCATCCTCGTATTTATTAAAAACTATTGTCAATGAAAACAGTTATGGGTAAAAATTCATACCCTTATATTTAAAACTGTTGTAAACAAAAAACAGTTATTCCCTTGTACTAATTCGAAAAAATAGTTACAAAAAGGAAAACAGTTACGAGTGCAAGTTTATACCAAATCTGTTAAATGAAAACAGTTGCAAAATGAGTTATAGATGATACGCAAACACATGTGAAATGTTACGAAAGTTCAATACAAAAACTTTCTTTCAAACATTGTTAGAAAGAAACATGTGAATAATTCCTATCTCTCTATTGCATATTTACACCATTATGAAGTTGAGACGTCTTCTTCATTAAGTGTCGATTAAAAAGGGCCCTCTTTCATACACCATGCCTATTACGGAAAGGCACGAATAATCTAAGCATTTTAAATGTAAAACTCAGAGGTAAACTAAAAACTTCAAAAATAACGAATGCAAAAACTTAAAAGAGTGAAACAAAAACTCGAAGGAAATTGAAGTCATGCTAGCATTAATATATTAATGGCAAAATAAACTAAGAGTTACCCTAGTCTAAGCCATATTAATATTTACATTAGGTGCCCCTAATTTGTCATTTGGGGACTTAAGAAAGGATCCAAACTTACCCCCGATGGGACTGGAGGTAACCACCAATTAATACAAAGAAAAAAAATAAAGGAGAACCTAGTTCTTAAACTTCTTCAGATGGGGGGTTGTCTTCACTAGTAGGAGGTTCGACTTGGGATGAAGAGACACGAGAAGCTGGGACCTCAATCTCTGGGGAAGAAAATTTTTGACTTTGCTGAGACTTCTCAATAGTCTCTTTGGTTTTGGCATTCGACTTCTAATTCAAAACCCTCTTGGCCCATTTCCGTCAATGTGTCAAGACGAGAGTTCATATAAGCCCAACTAACATTGACGATTGCTTTGTCTTCAAGAGCTTCATAATCTTTCTCCCACAACTCAACTTCAGCTCTTAATTCATCCCTTTCAACTGCGGCAGCGTCATGAGAGGCATGTAAATGAGCGAAGGACCGTTCCAAGAATTGGACCGTCTCTAAAGAGTTACGGAGAACTTCCTGGGTTTGGATGAGCGACTGAACAAGTTCACCAGAATACTCCTCCTTCTAGTCTCATAAGGCCTTCATGCTTCTGATCTCTTTAGAGGCACGGGACAACTGCTTTGCGAATGAAGACTCTAAGACACTCTTGTCCTTGCCTGCCTGGTTCGAAGACGCCTTCTCAATGGCCAATTCTGCTGCTATTACCCTAACTTGCTGCTCCAAGGTACATTTTTCTTCCTCCACTGCCTCCTTTTCAAGTTCCAAACTCTCGTACTACTCCTTCCAATTATCCGCCTCAATACGGAAATCCCTTGATGCCTGCTCCGCTTGGGAAACCCTCTTCTTTAACTCTGTGCCTATAAGATTGATCTACAAAAAGAAATAAATTAGATACGGTAAGAACGTATATGAACACAAGCAACGTAAAAGAAATTTTACCTTTAAAGAAGAGTGCACAATTTCATTCACCCAAGTAAGGGAACCATGGTTGTCCAACTTAGCTCTCTCAGTCGAGCCTATCAGGGGTTTCAACCATACGTCAGCTTGGCCCGACTTTTTGAAGAGGCTACCCGCTGCTGGAACCTCTATTATCACCTGCCTCATCTCCCCCCTGCTGGAAGACCCTACTTCTGCAACAGAAGGCACGTAAGCGAGGATAGATGAAGGAGTCACGGGCAGAGAAGTATGAGAGGCAGAAAAAGCCACGGGAGAAGAAGCAACGACATGAACGTGAATAGCCATGGGAGCAGAAACTACAACAGGAGTAATTAAGGGAAGTTCTTTAAGATCAGGAGGAGAGATAACAAAAAGGGGAACTTCATCAGCAATAGAACCAAAACCTTCACGGAACAGGAGATCAACTAATTCACGAACGGGAGAGGGAGTTCAATCATCGGGGGCATACAATTTAGATTCAAGCACGGGAGGGTCAATGACAGGTGCAGACTCGTCGTGAGAGACCACCTTCCTCCTACGTGACCTATGGACTAGAGAACCCTCCTCTTCCTCTAAGTTCCTTTACCCAATTGCCTTTCTCTTTGAAGGGCAGGAACCCGAATGATCTCCTGGGCCTTTGTCAGGGACAACTTTGAAGCAGACACGGCTACAGGAGGAACTCCATGAGCAGGAAACCCTATTAAATGAAAGGGATTAAATGAAGCTCAAAAGAGGGAAGAAGTAAAAACAAACACTTCACTTATCGAGAGTCTTAACTTTCTAACCAAACCTCTCAGAGAGGTATTTCCACGAACGTTAGTCTAATAGAGCGGTTAACAAGCATTTTTCTACCCAACCTCGAAAATCGGATACATTCTCGACGGTTCCCATGATTGTTGCAAAGAAAAGAGATAGCTATGGTACTGATAAAGAATCAAAAACAAAAGGAAAGGAATGTGAGCAAAACTGTACTCACGTGCAAAATTCCACTTCTCAGGGAAGGGGAGATTTTCTTCACCTACTAAACCAACAGTAGGAACAACAACATACCGGAGAAACCACCTTCAGTCTTTATCATCGTCAGGAATCACTAACACCCTTTTACCCATGGCCGCAAGAAAAAAAACTCCCTGGCGGAACCACATTAGAGAATAGAGTTGAATGAGATGATAAAATGTAAAGGGGACTGAAGCTAAAGTAGCCTAATATCTAAGGCACACAATAACTCGCCACACGAGAGGGCCGACTTATGCCAGACAAACTTTAAAGAATCGACAAAACTCGATGATAACGGGGTTGATAGGAGGCTTGAATCCTAATATGAAAGGATAGGTATACACAAAAGAATACCCATCCTTGTAAGTGGTTATTCTTTGATTACTATTAGGAACTACAACAGGAAAATTAGGCTTCCAGTAACAGTCCCTGCGTACAAGAGGCACTAGACCCTCAATTATTAGGGTAAGGTACTTGTCAGCCCCGTCATGAGAAGACATTGAAGAAAGTTGATTCTTTAAAGCCTGACTATCCCTAAAAAAGGAAAATTCCGCATCTGCTATTTCATCGACCCTCGGCTCACACAGAGGTTCACTGTGTTCTTTACCTTTTGAAGAAGATCTCAAAGCCCTAGCCCTTGCAGAAGACAAAATGGCAGACCTAGAAGAAGATGGGGGAGTAACTTGAGAAGAAGAGGAACCCCTGGATGGAGTAGAGCCTAAACGCCTAAGCATGCCTCCCTTCCTACTCCGTGTCGGAGCAGAAGGAGTCAGATCATCTACATTAATGAATCTCTTAGACTGGTTTGAAGAAGACATATTTACAAAGACAAGAACTTTTGCAAACAAGGAATTAAGGTTGGAAGTTTTTTGTAAAAGTAAATAAAGGAAAAGGGGTATTTATACTCGAAGGAAACATTAAAAAATGGAAAAAATAGTGATGTGAAAGTCATAATTGAAGCTGTCATTTCATGACTAATGCAGCCGCAAAAAGCCTTTAAAGGCGCTGAACAATTGAAGAACCAATCCGGGAATGCCACGTGACACATGCATTAAATGGAAGTGACAAACGACGCCTATGTTCAGAGATGGATGCAATGTTATGAGTGAATCAGCGACAAAATATTCCCTCCATAAATGAGTATCCACTTACCAAATATTAATCGGTAAATAAATGGTAAGTGGGGGAACTATCTGTATTGGTAAAAAGAGCTTCACACGTGTAATAATTGCGATGACTCAACAATCTATGTGGAACAATGAAAACGTAACAACTGGACAGGACTCTATGAAGATGTACGAGGCAAAGAGACACGGAATAACATACTCACGGGGTAATTAGCTACGGGAATCTCAACCTGATTGAGAAGATGAAGAGACACTGGCAGAATAAAGGGCAGATTCGAAGATCTTCAATTAATGAGCCAGACGTTACATAACCTTCATGCAACATTTACGGTTAATCATTATAACGTTACATTAATGTCATTATTAGTCATTAATGATCAATTACTGAAAAGGGTAGACGTTATATAAAGAAATTACCTATATAAGGGAGTAAAATATAACTTGTAAGACACATTCGAACTACTATTGCAATACACTTACTTTTTCGTGCATCTTACTGCTTTCCAATTATAAATTGTCTTGCAATTATTAGTTTATTCTTTGGTTATCAGAAACCTGTGTGATTCTTAAAATAGCTTTCGCAGAGAATCTAATTCTTTGGTTAATCACAAGTTGGCTATATATCAGTCTAAGAGATGCAGAGACATGGTGCTAGAGATAATAACAAGACATATCTTAGTCTTGCGTGGAATCGGGTGCAGATCTTAGTCCCGAAAGAAGAGAATATTGCAAGGTTTAGGATAGAGCAACATTTGTATTTATGCAAAGAGGGACAATGCTTAGTCTCGTTCTGGGAAGGAAATGATTAGCCTCATGCAAATAGAAGGCAATGCTTAGCCTTATGCAAGATTTGAGACAGTGCTTAATCTCATGCAAGGAGAAGGCAATGCTTAGCCTTATGCAGATAGAGAGGAAGAGCTTAGCCTTATGCGATATTTTGAGACAGATCTTAGTCTCATGCAAGGAGAAGGCAATGCTTAGCCTTATGCAAATAGAGAGGCAGGGCTTCTCCTCATGAAAGATTTGAGATAGTGCTTAGTCTCATGCAAGTAGAAGGCAACTCTTAGCCTTATGCAAATAGAGAGGCAGGGCTTAGCCTCATGTAAGATTTGAGACAGTTCTTAGACTCATGCAAATGGACGATTAGTAAGTAAGAGCGAAGTATTCTTAGCTTGAGATATATCTATGTTTGGCGATTCTGTTGTTATGATGCTTCTTGTGGTTATGACCTATTCCTACATATAAAGAAAAAATGTGATTTTTGCGGGGCAGGTTGGTTCGTGCCTTTGTCTGCTTGCCTTTCTCCACTCTGCCTGAGGATCCTGTTCAAGTCACCATGGGTAGCATTTGGCTAAAGTTTTCAGAATATATGCATGTATAGTTGTTTTTCAAAACATAGTAATATGCAAATTAAGAAATCAATTAGATGAACCAATAATTGTGACGTTATCAGAGACATTGCAAGGTCCTTGCCATAGAATTTCAAAGGTCCTCCTCGAAATTTTGCCCCAGTTTTCTAAACAAACTTCTGACTGTTCCGCATGCAGTGTTGTTGGCAGAACTTTCTTCGAAAGTTTGAGGGTCCTCCTCATAATTCTGCCCCAGTTTCTGATTATGGGGAAAATGGAAATTTTATTGAATTGTGACCGAACCCACAGGGCTGCCTACGTATCCCCTATTAAAAAGGAATCAGGTCAAGCGTAGGTCAATTATATCATATGAAGAAATGCAAATGGTTTACACATAGTATCATTTAACTGCATCTAAGTTGATGGGCTTTGGCGAAATTTTGCCATCCAACTCTGCGAGTATGAGTGCTCCTCCGGTTAGTACCCTGTGAACCATATAAGGGCCTTTCCAGTTGGGTGAGAATTTCCCTTTGTCTTCATCTTGATGTGGAAAGATCCGTTTCAACACCAAATGCCCCGGTGTTAGCTGTCTAGGTTTGACCCTTTTGTTGAAGGCTCAGGACATCTTATTTTGATAAAGTTGACCATGACACACTGCATCCATTATTTTTCCATTTGTGAGGGCTAATTTCTCATAACGGCTCCTTATCCATTCTGCATCACTGAGTTCGGCTTCTTGTATATTTCTCAAGGAAGGAATTTCTACCTCGGTGGGGATGACGACTTCATTACCATAAAACAATAGGTAAGGAGTTTCTCCGGTTGACGTGTGGACTGTGGTACGGTATCCCAATAAGGCAAATGGTAAATTCTCATTCCATTGCTTGTGAGTCTCTACCATTTTCCTTAGTATCTTCTTGATAATCTTGTTGGTGGACTCCATGGCTCCGTTCATTTGAGGCATGTATGCTGTGGAATTCTTGTGCTTGATCTTGAAAGTTTCATTCATAGCTTTCATTCAGATCACTGTTGAGATTGGCGGCATTGTTAGTGTTGATCGACTCTAGAACCCCGAATCGACAAAAAATACGATCCATGACAAAGTCTGCGATGACTTTCTGGGTTACAACTTTGTAGGACGCAACTTCAACCTATTTTGTGAAGTAATTGATGGCCACTAAAATGAACTTGTGCCCGTTCGAAGCAGTGTGTTCGATTGGACCGATGACATCTATTCCCCAAGTAGCAAAAGGACAAGGTGCACTTGTTGCATTGAGCTCGTTTGGTGGCACTCGTGTCATATCTACATGTATCTATCACTGGTGGCATTTCTGGACATACCATATGTAGTTTGTTTCCATATTTATCCAAAAATATTCGGCCCTGAGTATCTTCTTGGCTAGGACGAAACCGTTCATATGTGGGCCGCAAGTTTCGGCATGTATTTCTTCAAGCAATTTGGAAGCCTCTTTGGCATCAACACACCGCAATAACCCTAAATCAGGAGTTCTTCTATACAAAATTCCTCCGCTTTGGAAAAACTGGATGGACAACCTCGTGTGTGTTTCTGAGTATGGTTTACATGCTCTAATTATTCTCTTTTTTCCAAATATTCCCTGATATCGTGGAACCACGGATTTCCATCCGTTTCTTCTTCGACATAAGAACAATAAGTTGGCCGATTATGGATCCTCACCGAAATAGGATCGATGAAATTCGTTTCCGTATGTTGTATCATGGAGGGCAAAGTGGCCAATGCATCTGCAAATTCATTTTGGATTCTGGGACATGTCGGAACTCCATCTTTGTGAAATTCTTCATCATCTCTTGTATGTGATGCATATATGGTGGTATTTTGGTATTCTTTGTAGCCCATTCTCCTTGTACCTGGTGCATCAGTAGGTGAGAGTCACCAATTACCAGCAATTCCTGAACATTCATGTCGACGACAAATTGAGCCTTAATATGCAGCTTTCATACTGTTCCATATTGTTAGTGCATGGAAATTTAGTTTTGCGTACACCGGGCAGTGATGACTTGTTTCCGATACTAAGACAGCTCCAATGCCGACACCCTTGAAGTTTGCAGCTTCGTTGAAAAACATTCTCCAACTGTCATAGGATTTAGTGATATATTTTCCTACGAATGACACTTTTTCATCAGGAAAGTATTTTTTCAATCGTTTGTATTCTCCTCCTATGGGATTTTCGGCAAGATGATCTGCCAACGGTTGTCCCTTGACCGCCTTCTGAGTTACAAAATGATATAAAACTCACTCAATAATATTTTTCCCTTGGTTAGCTTTCCTGTAGGCATAGGCTTTTGAAAGATGTACTTTAGAGGATCCATCCTCGATATGAGATATGTGGTATAGGCACAGAAGTAGTGCCTCAATTTTTGAGCTATCCATGTCAGAGCACAGCAGGTGCGTTCCAACAAAGAATACCATGATTCGTAAGGTGTGAACTTCTTGCTCAAATAATATATGGCTTGCTCATTTCTCCCCGTGTCGTCTGTTATCCCAAAACACAACTAAAAGCCCCTTCTTATACGGAAAGATACAGTAGTAGTGGTTTACCAGGTTCTGGCGGGACCAGGACTGGTGGTGTGGACAAGTATACATTGATTTTGTCAAAAGCCTTCTGACATTCCTCAATCTAGCTGGTTGCGGCGTCCTTCTTTAGCATTTTGAAAATTTATTCACATATCACCGTTGATTGTGCTACGAAGCGGCTGATGTAGTTGAGACGTCCCAGGAAACTCTTCATGTCCTTCTTGTTCTTTGGTGGTGGTAACTCCTGGATAAATTTGACCTTTGACGGGTCCAACTCGATTCCTCGCCGGCTGACAATGAATCCTAAGAATTTTCCGACAGGAACCCCAAAGGCACATTTTACAGGATTCAGCTTTAGATTGTACCTTCAACCGGTCAAAGAACTTTCTCTAATATGCTATGTGATATGTGTCTTTCTTGGAGACGTCGTCCACATATACCTCTATATCCTTGTGTATCATGTCATGACAAATGGTCATCATGGACCTCATGTAGGTGGCCCCAACATTCTTCAGGCCGGATGTCATCATTTTGTAGCAATATACTTCCCATAGTGTAATGGAGGCTGTCTTTTTTGCGTCTTCATCGTCCATCCAGATTTGATGATAACATGCGAAGCAATCAACAAAGGACTGGGGCTCGTGCTTCACGTAGTTGTCAATCACTCTGTGTATAGTTGGCAGCGGGAAATCATCCTTGGGACTTGCTCTGTTTAAATCCCTATAGTCGATAGACACCCCAACTTTCCTATCTTTCTTTGGAACCGACACAATGTTGGCTAACCAAGTTGGATATTCAACTACCCTAAGGACTTTGGCTTTGATTTGCTTGGTGACTTCCTCCTTGATATTCAGGCTCTTGTCTGGTTTGAACTTTCTGAGTTTCTACTTTAATGGTGGACACATTGGATTGGTAGGCAACTTGTGGGCTACTACGAATGTGCTCAATCCGGTCATATCGTCATACGACCATGAAAAAATGTCCTCATACTCTCAAAAGAAATAAGTGTACTCTTCCTTCTCTGACAATGACAAGTGAAAGCTTATGCGACTTTCTTTGACGGTTTTAGAATCTCCCAAGTTGACCACCTCAGTCTTGTCCAGGTTGGACTTAGGTTTATTTTCAAAGTTCTCAATTTCTCTGACGATTTCCTCAGGTATCACATCTTCTTCTTCTATCTCTTCCGAGTCACTATCCTTATGTTGCGTTGTCCCATTATATGTCACAGTCGTTGGTTCATCAAGGTAAGAAATAGTAATGCTTTAGAGGAAGAATAAAAATTTTAATAATAATAAAACATAAAATTATTGATAAATGCTGAAACGTTAAACCAAATAGTGTTTAAATGACTTCAAACAATGTTTTCCAAAACAAAATTCTGAAACAAAGATGTTTTTAAAACAAAATGCTCAAAAGAATTGTTTTCAAATAACAATAGTAGCCATGCTACCCCGGGACTCGTCTGGCCGTAGATGGTGTGGCGGTCCAATTCCTGAGAACTGCTCACGTCGCCACTGTCTAGATGATAAGGCCTTCTTCCTCCTCCTCCTCCTCAACTATCACATTGCAGTCCATGTTTTCATCTTCCAAAAGTAGGTTCCTTAGACCAGCCAAAGCTTCTTCTTCTTCATATCCCCATATTGTATCAAATTGATGAAAAGATTGGCTCAGATGCGGCATTGGTTCCTCAAGAGGGTAATAAGGACCACGTCATGGCGGCGACCATTCGTCATATTCTTTCTAGGTATACTGATATCCAAGCCCAAAAGTTGTACCGTGACGCTTTGGATGTACCAGTTTGGTAATGCCTTGGAGGTTCTTCCCGAACCCTTTATCGTGTTCATACCCTGATCATGCTAGTATGCTTTCTATTTTGGTTTTCCATAACTTGTCTTTCTCAATCGCATTGACGCGCTCAATTAGGTGATTAGTCTCTCCACCCAACTTACTTCTATTATCCACGACCAGTATGGTTTATAAATGGGATTACTCCCATCTCCATGGATGATTAATTCCTAATGATTCCATTCGAATTTCACAGCCTAGTGCAAAGTAGATTCTACGGCCCCCGCGACATGTATCCAAGGTCGTCCCAACAACGGATTGTATGAGGCGGATATGTCTAGCACTTGAAATTCAACATAAAACCAGGTAGGACCCATCTGCAAGCATAGATTGGTTTCCCCGATTGTGGCTCTTTGTGACCCATGGAACGCCTTCGCGTTCAAAGTCCCTGCTCGTATTTCATGCAAACCTTTACCCAACCTTTTCAGAGTTGTCAGTGGACAGATGTTGAGGCTGGACCCTACGTCTATCAAAACCCTGGCAATGAATTTATCCTCACATTGCACCATGATGTGAAGTGCCCTGTTGTGGCTTAATCCCTCTGGTGGCAACTCATCTTCGTGAAAGGTGATTTTGTGGCTCTCCAGTACTTGCCCCACCATGTTGTCCATCTCCCCACTGGTGATGCTGTTAGGCACGTAAGTTTCATTTAATAACTTCATCAAAGCATTCCGATGTGCCTCCGAATTTTGCAGCAGTGATATGATGGATATCTTGGTGGAACTTAGTTAATTTGGTCTATTAAAGAATATTCCCTTGCCTGTACCTTTCTCAAGAGATCATTTGGGCCGGTATCAATGATGGGTTGTTTGGCAGCATCTTCTTTATTCGTTGCTCCCAAATTCTTAGGTGTATAAATTCTACCGTTTCTGGTCATCCCTTGTGCCGCACCAGACTCTTCCATTTTTTCTTTCCCTTTCCTCCTGGCTTCGATAACATAATCCCAAGGTAGGACATTGGAATTAAAGGGCGGTGTCGATGCTACTAGCATAGTGAAGGGTGCGATTATTTCTACTTCAAATGGAGTACGTACAACTGCAGGTGTTGTCACTTCAATTTCAAACGGAGTTGATGGGGATACCTCAACTTTGACTGGTGGCTATAGCTGTACCACAATAGGAGTGAGTATGACTGCAGGTTTCTTAGGATCATCACCTTCCCGAATAAGCCCAATTGACCCTTCAGGATCCCATTCTTCATCAGTCTCTATCACATTTACTCCTTCACCCCTATGGTCCGGGGGAGAGTTGTTTCGGACATTGGGTGCGACTTCCTTTCCTTGTATGACCTTGGTATCAATCAATGTATGAATCTTGTCTTCTAGAGTTCGGCATTCATCGATGGTATGTCTCTTCATGTCGGAATGGTATGCACATGTTTTGTTTGGATTGACCCACTGGGAGGAGTTTTCCATGGTGACAACGGGAATAGGGGTAACGTATCCAAAAGCTTGTAGTCTTTCGTATAATTGGTCGATGGGCTCAGCAATAGGGGTGTTTTATTTGGGTGGCCTACGATTGAAGTTGGGTCTAGGTTTTGGATAGTTTTGGCGGGTTGGCGGTGAGTGATAATAGGCTGGCTGGGTATTATAAGTGTGATAGGCAGTAGCGGGTTGGCGATATCGGGGAGGTGAAGGTTGATATGTGGGTAGAGGTGTTTGGTATGTGAGTGGAGATTATGGACCTTGTGCTACCTTCACTGCACCTATTTCTTTCTTTTTTGACATACCCCCTATTTGTAATGCTTTGTTCGTAGCCTGTAATGCCTCAAAATTGGTTACTATCCCACTCTTGATCCCTTCTTCAATCCTTTCTCCGAGTTTGATGATGTCGGAGAACTTGTAATTTTCGATGACCATTAAACTTTCATAGTATTATGGATCTTGGGCACTAACGAAGAATTTGTTCATATGTTTTTCTTCTAATGACGGCCTAACCTTTGCAGCTTCTAACCTCCATCGAGTAGCATACTCACGGAAAGTTGGTTATTTCTTGAGGTTCTGTATGTAGAAGACGTCTGGTGCATTCTTTGTATTAAACCTGAATCGGTCCATGAAGTCTGATGCCATGCTCACCCAATTAACCCACTTTTTGGGATTTCGACTGATGTACCAGGATAGGGCATCTCCGGTAAGACTCTTTATGAACAGCTTCAAGCGAATCATTTCATCCTTCCCAACTCCCATGGGCTTGTCATAGAATGTCCTCAAATGTACCTTCAGGTCACCTGTTCCATCAAACATCTCAAACTTAGGAGGTTTGTAACCCTCTGGCAGCTCTACGTCTGGCTGAATACACATATCTTCATAATTCAAACCTTCAATACCTTTGCCTCCTTTCATACCCTGGACTCGGCTTCTGAGCTTCTTGAGCGTCTCCGCCATATTCTTGATGAGCAGGTCCTTCTCGGCAGATGCTGGTGTGTATGAGGTTGGTCGAGTGGAGTGAGGTAAGGTTTCTACGTATATGGGGTTGTTTCGGTGGATACCGGGTGTTTGAGTGTAGTGGTGATCAATGGCTGAATTTTGCGGATCGGGAATAGGTTGTGGGGTATTTTGAGGACTATGGTAAGTAATGGTTTGGGGGTACTGAGTCAGAAGATGTTGGTGTTGAGGAGGTGTTTTTACTGGTGGAGGATTAGGATTTTGGGGAGATGTTGCGTATTGATGAGGTGTAGGAGGATTTTGTGGACGTTGGTTTGGTGTGTTTTGAGGAGATACTAGGATCTAAGCCTTTTGCTGGTTTATATCTGTGACGTTTAGGGTGAGGGAGAGGTTTGCAAAGTTGTGAACCTGATCGACTTTCCCTTGCAATTCTAGTATTTTTTGCTCTAGTCGGAGGACCAAATTATTCTATGTCGGAGTACTCCGACCGTCTGACGTTTCAACATTCTCCACGTGTGCATCATTTTCTTTCTGGATACCGCTCATATCATCCATCGTAGCCTTTCCCTTACTTTTTGGATCACTTGGAGGAGGAGGAGGTTGAGGGCCTCTTGATCTGGTATGATATGCTAATGATGCCAGTATGTGCAAACCAACCTTAGGGGATGGGAATAATCAAAATAAAGAAAAAAACAAAAAGTAAACAAGTCAGTAAGGGGTTTTGAAAATATATTTGCAGTATTTAAACAAGTATTGCGGAAGCATATATTCGTGTCCTAATTTGGGAACCTCGTTGTGCCCGAGGTAGGCCTAGCAACACGTAGATTTGGATAAATTTAATGCTGATAACTGCCTCATTTCAGTAATGTAGTAAATAAGAAAAACTTTAAAACGGCAATAAATAAATGAGTCACTAATGACATTTGCCTTATTACATTCGAATTACAAAACGACTCTGGAAAAGAAATTAATCCTAATCTACTTGGTCCCAGAGGGACCTTCTCCATGCTTGGCCTTCTTGACCCCATCAATTACATTCCCCAGGTCACGCATGTCCAGCAGCATATACTCCCTTGCTAGGTGTCCTCCTTCGTTGCCCTCCGTATTCTGACAGTCTACGACCCTTTTCCACATCTTCCCTTTCAGTTCCATCAGACCCTGCTCCAAATATTCCAACCTTTCCGTCGACCTTGTAGACATTTCCCTCCACTCGTTAATTGACTCCTTGTCTATCTTGTGTTGTTCCAAATGCCTGGCCTCGGACTCAAGGACTTTTTTGCGTAACCTCTTATACTTCACTTGTGATTCAGCAACTTCATCTATGACCCTGTTTCCATGACCGACCCCTGGCTCGACTATTCCTACTATCTTATCATCCAACCACGATAGGTAGAAGTACACTTGACCTGCGTGGTATCAATCTGGCTCAATGGTATCATTTTCCACAATAATCTTCAAATGCCACATGTGTTGGGCCTCACATATTTACGGAATGGCATCATCTTGAAAATCTACTTTGTAATGACTCATGTTGGAGACTCGCGGTATGACTTGTTTTCTCCCAACTTGTCTCATGAACCTGATAGGAACATAGGGATATATGCCCCTTAACCCAGTCAGCACCCAATGCGGAACATCCCTGGATCTGATAATTAATTCGCTAGTAGGGAACAACTAGAACATCCAATGGACCTTGTCTTCAGTTAGATTGCTGAAAAAGTGGACCCAATCTATAGCATTCTCTGGTTGTGCAATCCTATCTGGGATGAAGGTCATTTTTTTCGGATGATGGAAAGATATGTGGTCATTCCATGGTCTTCGTGGAAATTTATGATGGTACTGGCCCTTTTGAAGATGCTCTAACAACCAAATCTGCAGTAGCAAGTTGCAACCATCAAAATGTCTGAACCCCTTCTTACAACGATCCAGAGCTCGGTACATTTCTGCCACGGTCATTGGGACAATAATGTATGTTTGACCCTCAATTCCTTCCATTTAAGCTTTGGTTACCATAGACAACCTAGTGTGAATCTTGTCTCCTTGTATTGGAAACACTATCATACCCAAAAAACAGACGATGAACATGGAAACCCGACGATGAGTCCAACCCAGGGAAGTGATGGAGAACTCATCATGAAAAATACGATAGGATTTGATGTGTCCATATCTTTCGTAGAGGAAGTTTAAAGGTATGTAGGACTTCTTTAGGCAGACTAAATCATCATTCTTTCTCAGACCCATCATTTTCAGAAATCCCCTAAGAGTGCGATTTTCTATCACCAACAAAAAAGGACTATCCCAGGGTAACCCAGCGAATCCTCCTATTTCCTCCAAGAGAGGAGTCATTTCTATATCGCCAAAACGGAATACAACCCTTCCTCCATCCCATAACATGGTAGAAACCTCAATCAGCATGTTATTTGGCTGGATGTGTAACAAGGAGGGTAAATTTTCGAGAACCCTCTTCACATGATTTTTGTCGCTTGGCGAAAGATTTTCCCACCAATATAGTAGTAAAGGTGGTATATTTTGGACCATGCCAAAGATGGGGACTTCGTGCCTCGTTTTCTTCAAAATAAACAAAGTTAGACACTCC
>ML251442.1:0-17151 GCA_005239495.1 Nicotiana undulata | reverse complement strand
GCCAAAAATTGGGACCTTGTGCCCTGTTTTCTTTAAAAAAAACCAAATTAAGCCCCCCCCCCCCCCCCCCCCCCGCCCCGGATTCGACTACTTGCACATTAGTGATTAGCACATCGGCATGTTTTCTCCAAATAATGCATATATCGTGATCGTGCCCGTTGGGATTATGGAAATCCCAGTGGTCTTTGGACAAAGTTTTTCTTTGAGGGTTATTATGCGGACAACATATATTGAGCATGATGCATGTATAGTTATTATTAGAGTAAGGTTTCTATAGAAGTCTAGACTGGTACCCTCAAGCGGACAACTCTAGAGGGAAAGGCACAGAATCGTCGACTGCACCACTGATCGACTAGTTTTACCGCAAATAAGCCTTTCTTACTTAAAAGGGATAATATAGGAAGAGATCAGACACTCATTAAGTGCCGCTATGGTATTAATTACGCACACATAGAATATGATGTCGAGCATGTATTTATGCAAAAGGAAAATAACACGTTGTCAAGTATTTTGCATGATGAAAACGATAAAAATGCAGTATTTAATAATTTTAAAGACGATAAAGAAAGAAAACAAGAAAAGGAGTTAGTTCTCATAACGAAAAAGAGATAAAACGAGAAAGACATGATTAAAGAGGGAATTTAGTGAGCATAATTGAGATAATAGCGGAGGAAATGCATGTTGTAGCCAAAATTAAACGAAGGATGGCAAGTAAGTCCATATAAAGGAAAATGGGAAAGGGGTGTGCATGTTGCAATGACAAGGACAAATGGGAGCGGGATGTTCAAGTATTAGCAGAATAATAAATACACGCTTATCGAGAAATACTAATTCACAAAACAAGTTCGTTAAGGTAAGAGCCTAAGGATATCCCCAGAAGAGTCACCATGCTGTCGCGCCCCCTTTTTCTCGTGAAATCAGGTTTTGACATTTGACAACTCCTTTTTGAGAAGGGAAAGGGATCAGTTATTGGTAGAGTCGCCACCTAATGGATTAAGGTGCATTAGAGCACCTATTGCTAATAACTCATATTATACTAGTTTGCATCACCAAAGATCGGGCAAGGGCTCATTACCTTGAGAGGAAGGTGTTAGGCACCCCTCGGGGTCCATAATGGTGGGTCCCGACCTAACTTAACTTATGTTAATTAGTATAATAAATAAATCGAATGAATTATTTAATAGGGATGGAGGGGTCCTATGTTGTTTAGCCTATAGGATCACCCCGTGCAACATAAATAGTACTTCTTAACTCTCTCAAGAAGGGGGTGTTGCTTATAATATTCAGCAGGCACAAACTATCATCTCCTGCTACCTGATTACTATCTTTGAGTTACCTAAAGCGCTCTAATCAATTCTAACTCGTGTCCTATGCGTTCACTACACATCCCTTACCTATAGTCCTGGAGGTTGTTTACCTTGAAAATGGTAATTACAATTATATTTGATTTTTTCGTTCTAAAAATACGTTAATTATTTTAATACTAGTTTTTAGGCAATAGATGCTAAGTGTGAGTTATATAAATGAGATAAGAGCAAAAGACAATGGTGTTATGCAAACTGAGCAGTGGTGAAACGGGGTTTCAAGCTGGCGAAGATGCGTC
This sequence comes from Nicotiana undulata, assembly GCA_005239495.1. NCBI lineage: Eukaryota > Viridiplantae > Streptophyta > Magnoliopsida > Solanales > Solanaceae > Nicotiana > Nicotiana undulata. The sequence goes on along the minus strand of ML251442.1, from coordinate 15,548 downwards.
TCGAGGTTGAGTTAGTATGCCTAGCTGGGAGCAATCGATGAAGAAATAATGGTTAAGAGGGCCTTGAGGATGGCATTTTATGATCAATAATGAGTAATAAATGAAGAACAATAAATGAAACACAATAAAAGGAAGCAATAAATCAATGGAACAATTGTAGAGTATGTTTACGTTAGAGACCAGAGAATGTTCTTGTATTCAATATCGTGTGTACAAAAAATGATAAGGGTCCCCTTTATATAGGAGGGGGAATCTGAACATGGTACATGTATAATTATTACAAAGAAATATAGCTGGTACAACTATTTAATGTCCGGTACGGACTTGTACTATTCTTCCAGGCGTTGTAAGCTTTAACCATGTGTTTTTGGGTGTTTCCCGCCTTTCCACGACTGTCTTCGACTTTTATTTCGTATCGAGGTATATCGATCCCTCGATATCGTTCCTCAAAAAATTAACCTTGGTCTAATCCTCGGATCCTGCTTCGATCCCATCAAAACTAGGCTCGGATGTCATAGAGACCTCAAAATCAGCCATTTCCGGTTTTGACCATATACAGATAGTCCTTGTGTTTCTTGGAATGAAAAGACAAGAAACGATTTGAATTATCCAACCCTTTAATGCCTTCATCATTACGTCAGTTACCCTATATCAAGTGATTGATGTGAAAAAAAGGATGCTCAAAGGTCATGTTCGCACGACTCTTGAAAAGCCTTCGAATTCATTATGGAGGTTGGATTTCTTTTGACCTCCCCCAACGTACATGATTGACCTCTATAAATACTTCTTCCTTCGCCCCTTATTTTTCAGTGCGATTTCAAGCCCTCAAAGTAGCTCTTCCTACTTCTTTTCTGTGTTCTTTCCCTAATTGCATTTTCTTCTCCCCTATGAAATATTTCAACAAGAATGTTGAAGACCTCCAAAACTGACCCTCGGGATGATAATCTTTCCTCATCTTCACGCTCGACTAAGGTTAAGGCAACATTATCCCCTTAGACGAGCGTGAAGATGAGGAAAGATTATCATCCTGAGGGTCAGTTTAGGCATCCTGGGACCCAATGAGACAACCTCCGATCTCGGGACGAGCCTTCTTCAAAGTCAGGACGGTGTGAACCCATGTCCCGATATTTCAACAAGCCTTCTTCAAAGTCGGGACGGTGTGAACCCATGTCCCGATATATTAGTCTAATAACAGACACCGAAAGGGTAAAGGACGATTTCCGCTGGGAGGCGCGGTGTTGGTGGAGATTCCCTCTCGGGAAGAGGACATAACGACACACAAGACCGGCTTCCTTAGTATGTATACCTATCCATTTACCCTTGTTCCAACAGAGCCATCCTCTATCTCAATAGACCCCGTGATCCTCGACTTTTGCAAGCAATATCGAGTGACTCTTGGGAAAATCTACACGTCGTTTTGGCGTATAGTTTATATGATTAGTCACTTTACAAACATGGTCGAGGAGATTCATTTTACCCTTGACCATTTGATTAGAAGGTACAGTCCCCGACTCTTCCGAGGTGGCCTGATTACCAACATCGGGCCTGGAAACCTTTCTTTGCTTGTACTGATGAGTTCAAGGACAGAGGGTGGATTAGTCACTTTGTCTGAGTTAGGACCTCGGACTTGATTCAGGTGGAGAAGATGCCATTCCCCGAAGAGTGTAACATGAAATGGAAGTGAATACGTTAATTAAGTATTTTCTTTTTAGTAGTTAAGTTTTCCCACGAACTAACTTCCTCTGCTGACAGAGCTATCGCGGTGTACCCTGGCGCTCTTAAGGATGTCCCGGGCTGGGTTAGCCGACTAGATTCAAATTTCCCGTACGTTGAGCGCGTATGGCGCGATCTAGATAGGACTCGATGGCAAGCTAAAAATCACGGTGAGTTATTACTCCTGTCGTAATTGAATCTTCTCAGAAGAAATATTTCTGATTGTGTCCTCATTCTTTATGTTTTATTTTGTATTAGTGCAGGTCTGGGTGAGGCCCCCTTGACGAGAGAAGCACCGCTTGGGGAAGCAGATACTCCGAAGCCTGACAAAGAGAAGAAAAAATGACGGAAATCCCCGACTGAGCCTTTGAAGTCAAAGAAGGCCAAAGTGGAAAAACCTAAGGCTGATTCAGCGGCCTTAACTCCAGAGATATCAGAGAGTCCCCGAGCTGAAGACGAGGAGAAAAATGTCTCCTAGATAGCACCTGTGGGAATAGGTAGCATGACTGTTCCACATCTTGCTGAGTCGAAGGCTATTGAGCTAGAGGCTTCCAAATCGGGAATTTGATGGTGTTGTTGTCCCACCTCGGGTCGAAGAGACCTTCGAGGGTGGTACGGATGATGTTCCTAGCAGGTTGTCGGCCAAAATATTCCCCAATCTGGAGTGCACTCGGTAGGTGGGCTAGAGGATCCTAGTTCTGAGGTTTTCCAGAAGCAAGAAAAGGCCCCGATCGATCCAGTCGGGTTTATTGAAGTAAGTGATTCCCCACCGGGACTGGCTTTATCTCCGGGTCTTCTGATGCGAGGGCTTCCATCGGAGATAAAGATGTGTTTGAAGGACTTTTTACTGTGGTCGAGGCAAAGCCCGAGCTCAATGCCTCACTCATTTTCAATGAGGTCGAGAAGCTATGTAAACAGGTAATCTTCCGTAAATTCTGTTCATGGCCCTGATCTTCATTTTTCTAATTTTGTTTCTATCACGCTTTCAGGCCATGGTGCTTTATAACCAGACCTTTGCTAAGTTTCAAACCGAGTTGACGCAATACGAGGGGGAGTGCAGGAGACTCTCCTCGGAGACTGATGAGCTCAGAGCTCTTTTCGCCAAGAAAGAGGAAGAACTCCGTGGCCTTTGGGCTCATTTGGAGGCGGCGTCTCAAGAGTGGACATGTCTTGTTGAGCAGATAATATAGCTTCTATTTGCTTTTAATTACATGCTTACTTGAATCTAGTGTTTAAGACCTTCAGGTTGATTTTTGCAGCTCAAGAGGAAATATGCCCTAATGAGGGAGGAGCTCTAACTTAAGGACCCTGAAATTCTCAGACTCAAGCGGCACGTGAGTGAGATAGTCTCCGAGAGAGAAACCCTCCAGGGAAAGGTGGACTCGGTTGAGCATCAACTTCGTGATGCGAGGGTGGAGAGTAGTAAATACAAAGACCTCCACGCTGAATCGGTGGCTGCACTATCTGCAACCATAGCCGAAGCCGATGCGCTCATATCCTCGTATAAAAAAGATGATGTTGCTGCAAATGCTCAGGCCATGAAGGTGTCTGATGAGGCTGAGTTGAAATTGAGGCAGGCGCTTGAGGATATATATGAAAAAGGCATCGATATGTATACTTAGATCGAGAGGGAGGGTGAAGACCATAGAAGAAAAGGTTGTAGCCCTGTTTACTTCTTAAAGTGACTCGAGTAGTGGCACGGAAGATGATGAAGAAGAAGGCAAAGTCCCTTTGGGGTAATAGGTCGTCGAAGACCTGGGGGCCGAGGCCGGAGCTATTGAAGGCGAATCCTCTGGGGGAGCCGTTGAAGGCACAACCCCGGTGGTAGATTAGGGGTTTATTCGTTATCTTCCTTGTAAGGGATTCAGGCATAGGCCCTATAAATACACCCCCGTGAACTTTCAATATATATAAGAAGCCTTTCGTTTTTCATCGTTTCTCATTTTTCCTTTAGTTTATTGGAATAGATTGTGATGTTTGTTGATAATTGGTCCGAAATTTTGGACTTCAAAATAAACCCTTAGGTGTTTGCTTTTGACGAGCAGTCAGTAATGGTCGATAGTTGACCATTTGGGGCCCAGTCCCCGAGTAAAGTTTTGACTTGAGCTCATTGACATTTAGGTCCTAAAATCGACCTCAAGGCCTTTCAGGCTGGCCCGTGGACTTTTATGCATTGGCCCTTAGGCTATTTAGGCTGGCCCTTAGGCTTTTACACATTGTCCCTAGGCTTGTTTTAGGTCGGCCTGAGGCTCTTTTTAGATCGGCCCCTATTTAGGCTGGCACTAAGGCTCTTACACATTGGGTCGGCACGACCTCTAGTATGGCTATAGTTTTCCCTCGTTAAAGGCTTTTTTTTTAAAGTTTTGTATTCGTCCAGCTCTTCGACGGTTTGGTAAGACCTCGATTACGAGCCATTATGTGACGATAAATGAGCACCTTGGGAGGTTTGCTCGAATGCATAAAATCACAGTCCTTCAAATACTTCGAAATTACTTCGAAAAGAACTAGTTAATCAGGCTACGGTTGGACGTCTCCGAGTCGCGTTTGTTTGGTCGGAGCCTTATGACCGTAGCCATTGTGTTTTGCCGTAGCATTTTAGTCCTCGGGTAAGGTTGCCTCAACGTAACTGGTTTTGACGCCATGGGTTCATGTCTTCTTTCTGGGATTGGTTCATTCGTCATACAAGTTTGGATATATAGCCTCGACTTTAGGATCGGGATTATGCCTTTTTAAGGTCTTACAAATTTGAACATGCCTTGCTTGAGGTCTTACAGATTCGGTCATGCCTTGCTTGAGGTCTTATAGATTTGGTCATGCCTTGCTTGAGGTCTTAAATATTTCGTATTGCCTCATTGAAGGCTTATAGATTTGATATTGCCTCTTCGAGGGCTTACATTATTGAGCATGCCTCATCGAGATCTTACGGATTCGGTTTTGCCTTATGGTGGGGTTATATTGCCCCGATGAGGGATTATACTTTGATGTTGCCTCTTCGAGGTCTTATAAGCTCGGGGTTGCCTCATTGAGGGCATATGATTTCGAGTTTGTACGGTTTGGCGAGTTGACTGTTGACGACAATCCCCGAGTGTTCGGGCATTTTCGGCCATGGGGTCGTTTCTTGCGAGAACAACGAACTTCTTTGAAGCATGAAGTTTTTTTATGATAAAAGATACTCCTTTTACTACTTGGTACAAGCATACATGTTTTCTCCTTCGAGGGTTCGATTATTCTACGCGGACACAGTTCATTCGACCATTTGGTCCGATACATCATTCTCCTGTCGAGACCCTCTTTGGCATATTTCAATTTCTTCGAGGGGGTGATCTCCCGGGGGATGACCCCCAGTATTTGAGGTTGATCGAAGAGGAGCCTTGAATACTTGTTGAGTTCTCCTTAGGTAGCATATATATGTTGCCTCATTAAAAACCTTTCCAGTAAAACCCTTTTTGGGATAAAATTATCGATCGAAGGAAAAGAGTGCAACGCATGCTTTAAAACCCAAGGTCTTTGAGTCGAAGGATGTTTAGGTGTCTTCATTTGAACACCTGTAAAACTTTAGTATGGAGCACAAAATTAAAAGGGATAATGTTTTACCTTAGCAGTAATAGCGTTTGAGCATTGATATGTTCCAATTGCTCGGAAGCTGCTCGCCTTACATGGTGTTGAGATTGTAGGACCCTTTGCCGGTTACTCTGAGGACGCGGTACAGTCCTTCCCAGCTTGGGACTAGCTTCCCTTCATTAGGGTTTTGAGTGTTTAGGGTGACTTTCCTTAGGACTAAGTTCCCGACTCCGAAATGTCGGAGGTTTGTTCTCCTGTTATAGTATCTTTCTATTCTTTGCTTTAGGGAAGCCATTCGAACCAGTGAAGCTTCTCATTTTTCATCTAATAGTTCGAGGGCTGTAGTCATGGCCTCGTTGTTTGAGATCTTGGTGGCGTGTCAGAATCTAGCACTTGGCTCTCCGACCTTGACCAGTACCAAAGCCTCGGACCAATACACCAGAGAGAACGACATCTACCTTGTGCTCGATTTTGGATTTGTTCGATATGCCCATAGCACCTCGGGAAACGTTTCTCTCTATTTTCATTTCACATTTTCTAACTACCTATTCAAGTTTTGAATGATGGTTTTGTTTGTGGACTCAGTCTGACCATTTGCACATGGGTGGTAGGGTGTTGACAAGATTCTTTTGATTTTATGATCCTCGAGGAACTTTGTTACTTTGCTTCCGATGAACTACTTCCCGTTATCAAATGTTATCTCGGAGAGGATCCTGAATGGACACATGATATGGTCCTAGATGAAGTTAATGAATTCTTTTTCTCTTACCTTTTCGAAGTGCTACACTTCCATCCATTTTGAGAAGTATTCAGTCATAAATAGAATAAATCTAGCTCTACCTGGTGTCGTCGGTAGGGGGCCGACGTTGTCTGTAAAGACCGTAGAAGTTTTGACTAAAAACGATTCCTGCATAGATCCCCATGTTGAAAAAACTATAGAAATTCTTAAATCAGACCATTTTGGAGTGAAAAGTACCCCGGGACTTAGAGGATATAATTTTTCCAGTTGTGTGAATCTGCGGTCCACTATGCGATCGCATATCAAGTATACGGATCGTGTAGTGGTCGCATAGTTGGACAAATTGCTGTCCATTTTGAGGACAGATATGCGGCCCAAATTGCGATCGCATATCATGTATGTGGGCCGCATAGTTGCCGCATAATTGCACCTAAGTTTTTGCGGAGGGAGTTATGCGGCGGACCGCATAATTACCGCATACCCGGGAAAATTCCTTTTCTTATTGGCCCAGCTGAAGGCCAATAATGCGGCAAGTTTGCGGACCGCATAACCGAAAAGCAATCGCATTCCGGACCGCAAACCTGCATCAGGGCTCCTATTTCCTAATTTTGAAAACCCGACCCCAGCCTAATATAACACCCATCCCTCATAATTTTAACTATTTTCTGAAAAAATAGAGATAAGAGAGTGCGTTCTTGTTAGAGAGAGTACCAACTTCATCAATTTGATCCACAATCATTACTCAGGCCTGGAATTGATCGAGTAGGACACCTTTTTCTTTACTGCAAGAGGTAAGCTTCTACCCGATCAACCTTAATTTCCAGATTTTGTTAAAATGAAACATGAATAGGTGAGTTCATGAAGATGGGGGTAGGGATCTTGCATGCATGTAACCAACTAGTCATAATCTAGTGAAGGGAAATGAGTTAGAGTAATCTTTCACTAAAAAGAGGCAATTTAATATAAAGGAACACCAAGTGTTTGATAAAACGCTCAAGTGAGTTCAAGACATGATCATTATTCCTAATTCTAAGTTCAATTGTGCCACATTGTGAGCTAGATTGAAGGTGCTAGAAGGTCCGGTGATTGTGGTAGAAATTAAGGAAAACTCCCAAATCGAGGTATGTATGGCTAACTCTAATCTTCATAGGATAAACCTGTTGGTGTTCACTTTCCGGGTATGGTTCTCTTGTTTGAATATCTATGAAATTTATGTGTGTTATTTGTCAAGTTGAGGAATTCTTGCTTCTATGCCATTCCATGTACTACCATGTTGTTATGCTAATTAAAAGTATGAATTGTGACCATTATGCTCCTTTATTTTACTACGTGTGAAAATCCTCTTATGTGATGGTTGTGGTAGATGGGAAATATCGAATTGATATGAATCAAAGGATTGAATTGATATGAAATACGAATCAAAGGATTGAATTGATATGAAAAATGAATCAAAGGATTGAAATGATATGAAATATGAAGCACAAGGGTGAAATGATATGTGATGCAAATCAAAAGATGGAAAATGATAAAAGTGAACTAAAAGATCAAAGAAATGATGGGTGATGTCCTAGGGTGAGATGGCCTAGCCGATCAGGCCGGGATAGGACTTCATGTCGTACACATGGAGACATTCGGATTGAGATATGATATTGATTATTGCCTCACTATTTCAGTTGAGATGACCCGTCCAGTGAGAGACCGGATCCAACCGGTGAGATACTGGACTCCGTGTGAAAATGCCACGGTGATGATATGAGTTATGATGTTGTTGGTGCTTCACCTAGGATGGCTTATCCGGTCAAGCCGAGACCGGACTCTGTGTGACGACGACACGGTGGTTCAGTAATAATAATAATAATAACACTTGAACTAAAAAGATCATTAACCAAAAGAGGCCAAAACGGGATAAGAAACATGGTGACTCTTATTTGTGTTTTCTCCTTCTTCGGTGAATTGTTAAATGATGTCTCTATTTGTATCATTGCATGTTGATTTTTATCCTGTCTAGAGTAGAGTTTGTTTATACATACTAGTACTATTCAATGGTACTAACGTCCGATTTGCCGGGGGCGTTACATCTTTTAAATGGATGTAAGTGGTTCTGTAGCAGGTAGCGCCGATCGACGATAGTGGTGCTTTATCCTCCTCCCTTCAGCAGTTCTGGTCAGCCCCATTTCCTCCCGGGGCAGTCTGTAGATACATGTTGATCACTTTTGTACATGTTGTCCCTTTAGACGTATAGTCGGGGCCTTGTCGCCGGNTAGGCTCTGCTACCAAGTTTTTCACGCCCCAAAACCGAGGGACGGGACCGACGCCTAACCGAATGACCCGGTCAATCAAGCTTGATTATCCTTTCCTACCCAACTTGTTTCTCCCCGTGTTTATAGCATAGAGTATTTACATGAGGTAGCGAGAGACAAATCAACATATATATATATATAGTCATAACATTAAGTCCATTTTCCTCTTTCACCATTACCAACATTAGATCTTCTAAAACATACATACTAATTACAATATTCACGATACAGAATCATGATTACGATTAAATCCAACAAATACCCAGTATATATATATATATATATATATATACTGGGTATTTGTTGGATTTAATCGTAATCATGATTCTGTATCGTGAATATTGTAATTAGTATGTATGTTTTAGAAGATCTAATGTTGGTAATGGTGAAAGAGGAAAATGGACTTAATGTTATGACTATATATATATATATGTTGATTTGTCTCTCGCTACCTCATGTAAATACTCTATGCTATAAACACGGGGAGAAACAAGTTGGGTAGGAAAGGATAATCAAGCTTGATTGACCGGGTCATTCGGTTAGGCGTCGGTCCCGTCCCTCGGTTTTGGGGCGTGAAAAACTTGGTAGCAGAGCCTAAGGTTTTAAAAGTGTCCTAGGATGTCTCGGATCCATGTCTAGTAGAGCCCTTCTTATCGGTGTGTTGTCAACCACATCTATAATGAGGGGGCTGCTTGGACATTTAGGAATAATACCCTTCTTTGATATTCTATATCGTGCGGTAGAGCTCAAGATAGGGAGCTGATTTCCTCGTTATGTCTCATTTTTCAGATGAGTAACCCACGAGTCCGAAGCAGCAAGGAAGGAATAACCCCACCGTCGAATCTAGGGGAAATTGCACAAGATTTCGTTGGAAGAATGTGTCAAGCGGTAGAGGGATTGGAAGAACTTGTTTCTAAGGGAAGTGTCCTTGTTCCTACGAATGTCACCACACCACCGGGTCGTGTGGTGAGAGCACCAAAGAAACGAAGAGGGTTGTCCCTGCTAATGATCTGTGTTGCTGAGTTTGCCAGAAGCCTCACTTGGGAAGATGTTGGATGACTCTTGAGATATGTTATGGTTGTGGAAAGAGGGGGCACAAGAAAAATAAATTCCATAGGATGGTACATCTATCCCGGTCTCCCCGATATGTGTGGAGGAACATTTGACGTCGAGTTGTGAGTAAGCGCAGCAACGTGCTTGGGGTGGTAGAGCTGGGAAATTCCAAGGGCCCGCACAACAAACCGGTACTGGAATTATTATTATTACCCTTGCATTGGATGCTTGGAGGAAAGGTGACGGGGAAGTTTATAAGGTATGCAAAAAGGGTGAATATCAGGCCAGTGGGGCAAGACAGTTTGGTGGACCTCGCCCCCGTTGTGTGAAGTGTGGGAAATGTCATCCGGGAGTATGTCACTATGGTACCAAAGTATGCTCCAAGTGTGGTATGTCGGGTTACCTTGAAAGAGATTGTCATTTGTCTCACCAGGTCATGGGCAGGGGTGTGGAACAGCCGTCCAGTTCTTCAGCTGCTACATCCTAAGCACGCCCTCCAGCCCCAGGCCCTCCAGCACCAGCAGGGCGTGGCGCAGCTAGGGGTGGTGCACGGGGTCGGGGAGGACCCAACTAGATCTATGGCCTGAGTGGTCGTCAGAGTGCATAAGCTTCTCTAGATGTCGTCACAAGTATTCTGACTGTTCAAACTCATGATGTGTATGCCCTTATTGATCCCGGGTCTTCTTTGTCATATGTTACTCCTTTTATTGCTTCATGTTTTTGGATAGAACCATAACAGCTTCACGATCCGTTCTCAGTGTCGACTCCAGTTGCTGAATCTATTACGGTTGTGCGAGTCTATATGAATTGTGTTGTCACGCTGTGTGGTCAGGATACCACATCCGATCTTATTGAGCTAGGGATGGTTGATTTTGATGTAATAATGGGGATGGATTGGCTCTATTCATGTTTTGCTAAACTCGACTGCCGAACCGGAATTATGAGGCTTGTGTTTCCTAATGAACCAACTATTGTGTGGGAGGGAATAATATTGTGCCAAGTGGTAGGTTTATTTCCTACCCTAAGGCCTCAAAAATGATCAGAAAGGGGTGTATCTACCATTTGGTCCGTGTCTTGGACACCATTTCTGCGGTGCCTGCTCCTGAGTCCATGCCTATTGTGAATGAATTCCTTGATGTTTTTTCGGATGAGCTTCCTGGGATTCCACCAGACAGAGAAATCGATTTCGGGATTGATGTATTTCCATACACACAGCCAATATCTATTCCACCCTACAGGATGGCGCCAACAGAATTGAGGGAGTTAGAAGAGCAGTTAAAGGATCTTCTAGAAAAGGGTTTCATTCGGCCAAGTGTGTCGCCTTGGGACACACCAGTTTCTTTTGCCAGAAAGAAAGATGGATCGCTGCGAATGTGTATTGACTACCAGTAACTCAACAAGGTCACAATCAAAAACAAATACCCATTGCCTCAGATAGATGATTTATTCGACCAATTGCAAGGTGCTAGGTTTATCTCAAAGATTGATTTTTGGTCCGGGTATCACCAACTAAGAATCAAGGAGCATGATATTCCTAAGACCGCCTTTAGGACTCGATATGGGCACTTTGAATTCTTGGTAATGTCTTTTGGGCTAACCAACGCCTAGCAGCTTTCATGGACCTTATGAATCGGGTCTTCAAGCCATTTCCTGACTCTTTTTTAATAGTCTTCATCCTTGTTTATTCACGAAGTCAGGAAGATCATGTTAATCCCCTCAGGGCAGTTCCGCAGACTCTTCATCAGTACCAATTGTATGCAAAGTTCTCAAAATGCGAATTTTGGCTAGAATCAGTTACCTTTTTGGGCCATGTTGTCTCCAGTGTAGGGATTCAGGTTGATCCCCAAAAGATCGCAATTGTGAAAGATTGGCCTAGACCAACGACCCCGGCAGAGATTCACGGTTTCTTGGGTTTAGCTGGATATTATCGGAGGTTCATGGAAGGATTCTCTACTCTTGCCTCCCCATTGACTAAACTGATGCTGAAAGCGGTCAAGTTCCAGTGGTCCGATGCTTGTGAAAGGAGTTTACAGGAATTGAAATCAAGATTGACTTCGACGCCGGTGTTGACCTTGCCAGAGGGTACAGAGGGGTTTGTGGTGTATTATGATGCTTCAAGGGTTGGTCTGGGGTGTGTGTTAATGCAATGCAGTAAGTTTATAACTTATGCTTCGAGGCAACTTAAGAATCACGAAAAGAATTATCTGACGCAAGATTTGGAGCTTGCAGCAATTGTCTTTGCATTAAAAATCTGGCGACACTATCTTAATGGGGTCTATGTGGACGTGTTCATAGACCACAAGAGTCTCTAGTATCTATTCAAACAACAAGAATTAAACTTAATGTCACGCCCCAAAATCGAGGGACGGGACTGACGCCTAACTGAATGAACCCGGTCAAGCGAACCTGATTTGCCTTTCCTACCCGACGCGTTTCCCCGTATTTATAGCATACATTATTCATATGAAATAGCAAGAAAAAATCAAAAGCGTGGATTCACAACATAAAGTCCATTTTTCCTCTTTTAATGTTTTAGCATTTGATATTCCCAATATATAAACACTAAATACAACATTCTCGATACGGGACCACGACTACGAGTGAATACGACAACTACCCAAAATATATATATACAACCCACATAATGTCTACGGCCCGATCCCATAATGTAATCACTTTCATAACTCTGTCGTGGCGTACGGACCAATCCCATAATGTATTTTACAAATATAAGAGTGGGGGAAATCACACGATGCTCGTGGAAGGTAAATTGCGAAGCGGTCACATGCGCACACAATATTCTTTCCTTTTCATAATATTTTCCACAAACATTTTCTCTCCTACTACTTCCTGTAAAACAATCCCTTTCATATTACTTTCCGAAAAACAATTCTTTTCATTTTATTTTCCGTAAAACAATTATTTTTATATTATTTTCCATAAAACAATTCTTTTCATGTTATTTTCCATAAAATAATTCTTTTTATTTTATTTTCCGTAAAACATTCTTTTTCATTTTATTTTCCGTAAAACAATTCTTTTTATTTTATTTTCCGTAAAACAATTCTTTTTATATTATTTTAAATTCCATGAAATCTCAAAGGAGCAAAACTACACATAGCAGGACTTCATAACATACATCTCATCACAAGGAGAACACAAGGCATGATGTGGGGCCTAACTACCCGGACATAACAATAATAGCCGCTACGTACGGACTCTCGTCACTTGGTGCGTACGTAACCCCCACAAACAATTACACACAGCATGTAGAACACCTATGGGGACAGTTCCCTCTTACAAGGTTAGAAAGGAGACTCACCTCGCTCCGAAGATCCATCACCGGCCTCCAAGCCTCTACGACGACTAAAATGGATGCGCAACGCTCCCAAACTATTCAAATAACGATAATTCAATGAAAATATACTCAATAGATCATAACCAATTCAAATCACAAAGTTCCTCAGCCCGGCTCAATGAAATGACCAAAACACCCTCAGGCCAACGTGCCCGGACCTAAAAAATTCTTGAAGAAAATCCCTACCCGAAGCTTTACTAATTCAATTACACATTTTACTCAATTATTCACGCTCAATTCATGGCTAAAATCAAAATTTCCAAATTCTAGGTTTCTTCCAAATTTTCCTCAAATTTTCCCTAATTTGCATGTTCTAATCCATGCAATAATCTTGTATCTAACTTGAAATGAGTAGGAGTAACTTGCCTTAACATAGATGACGAAATTCCTCTCTTGAAGCTCTCCAAAAATCGCCCATGGCTTTGAAGAAATGAAGAAAATGACCTAAATCCCGGTTTAAAACAACACTGCCCAGTTCTGCCCTTCTATGCAATCGCATGAAGTCCTCTACGATCGCATAGGTCACCCTGCTGCCTCCTCTGCGATCGCACTTCACGAACCGAGATCTCACAAGCTAATACCCTGCACCCTCATCTCGCTCCTCTATGCGAACGCAACATACGGTCCGCGATCGCACTAGCCGATTTCATCCTCCTATGCGATCGCATTGCCCCTCCTGCGATCGCATAGGCCAAAAATCCTTGCCCCTCAATTACTTCTCCGTGATCGCATAGCTAAGGCTGCGATCGCATAGAACACCAGCAGCACCAAAAATCAGCAAACGCAAATTCACTCCGAAATGACCCGAAACCACCCTGAAACACACCCGAGGCCCCTGGGACCCCGTCCAAATCACACGACTCAGTCCCATAACACCCCACGAACTTGCTCGATGCTTCAAATCACATAAAACAACGCCGAAATCACAAATCGCACTAAAATCCAACTTTATGAACTTTGAAATTTCTAACTTTTACATCCGACGCCGAAACCTATCAAACCACGTCCGATTGACTTCAAATTTTGCAGGCAAGTCATATTCGACATTATGGACCTGCTCCAACTTCCGGAATCGCATTCCGACCCCGATATAAAAATTTCCATTTCCGGTCAAATTCTTCAAAAACCTTCAGTTTTCTATCTTTAGCCAAATGACCTTAAATTGACTTCCGGATATCCGAATTCACTTTCGATTGCGCCCCCAACTCCAGAATAACCATATGGAGCTATTCCCAGACTAGGAATCCCAAACGGATATCAATATCATTGAAATGAACTTCAAGTCAAACTTAGGAAATTTCCTTAAAATACTGACTTTCCACAATATGCGTTGAACTTCTCCCGGGTTATCCAAAACCCGTTCCGGACATACGCCCAAGTCCAAAATCATCATACGAACCTGCTGGAACCTTCGGATCTTGATTCCAAGGTCGTTTACTCAAATTTCCAGTCTTACTCAATTTCTTCAACTTAAGGCTTCTGAAATGAGAATTTTCCTTTCAATATAACTCCAAACCTCCTGAATTTCAACTCTGACAATACACACAAGTCAAAATACCCAAAATGAAGCTGTTCATGACTCCCAACTGCTGAACGACGCGCTGGATCTCAAAATGACCGGTCGGGTCATTACATTCTCCCCCACTTAAACAGGCGTTCATCCTCGAACGTGCCATGAACCGGCCCAGAGTTATCTGAAATCACTGTTTAAACCCTCGTGCACCTGCTTGTGCTACCACAACCCAATTGAGCAACTTAGCTTGATAAAATCTGAAGATATTCCCTTTTATCCATATAATAAACTCAGACCCCAGTTCCAACACTTGAAATTCTTTGCCATGCCTGCTTCTAATATGTGAACACCACGTCAACTACCACACGAAGCACCGGAACACAACTGTGTATCTTTGCTGAATCAACACCATACACCGCATAATCCATCATCTGACCACAATGACGCTCCCTGAACCTTAATAGCCATAATTCTACGAATTTGATGCTCTCAAAGCACCTTATAAGATACACACATACATCCTGCTATAATTATGACGATACCACCACAACGGAGGAAATATGTAGAAATTCCTAACCAACTGCAGAGTTAACCACAGGTTGAAATCTTTTCTCTAAACTTAGATCAGTATCTCATTGCAAACCAATAATGGCAACTCCCTTGCAATATACTCGCATAATGCTATCACACCGATCCTAAATTTATGAATCTCGTCTCACCCAGTATGAACTGCTCAGATAACAATTCACCCCAGGCATAACCAACAGTCTCACAGATGCCACAATGCGCGAATAGGCCACAATTCGAACACGACTCATAAGGAAACGACATCAGGAAGGGACTACCCGACTCACGCTATAAATATGAATTTTCCTTAAAGAAACAGGAAGTTAAACACAAGAATAATCATTATAGGAGTCTTACTCAACATCATACTGCTGTGGCGCGCATCCCGATCCCAAATAACATACCCGTGGCGGCGTGCCACCCGATACCATCATGGAATTTACATAAAGAAATATATACACAGAGCTGAATTGCTCACTATTACAATTTACTAACATCGGTCACAAGCTTGTTTAGTGCATAATATCATTCTGGGGAGATTGATAGAGCCATATGCCACAAAACTCAAGCACAACTGAGGTGAGACATATAATCTGAATATCAAGAGCCATTCTGCTCACTTAACCTCATCGCCACGCGGAAATCTTAACACATAAGAATTTATCAAGCCATTTCACACATGCACGGCACAATCATAGTATCACATGAATTTGACGAATACAGGACAACACCTGATATCCCCAT
>MDKH01110068.1:0-18320 GCA_005239495.1 Nicotiana undulata | reverse complement strand
TCCAAGAGACTTGAGTTCATTAGTCAAGGTTGTGAACCTTGTGTACATCTCCTGAATTGTTTCGCTTTCCTTCATACTGAAGTTTTCATACTGAGAGTATAGCAATGTACCTCTAGACCTTTTCACTTGAGTTGTTCCTTCATGTGCCACTTGTAGAGTATCCTAGATTTCCTTGGCAATGGTGCATTTTTGGATTCTGATGTATTCATCTGGGCCTAGTCCACACACTAGCCACTTCTTGGCCTTGGCATTCTTCTCCCATTTTTTCAGATCCTCAGCTGTGCAGTCAGCCCTAGTTTTAGGCACATCTACTCCTTCAGCAGTTTTCTTCATTGTTGCAAGTGGTCCATCAGTGACTATGTCCCAGAGTTCATAGTCCTCTCCAATAAGGTGATCCTTCATTCTATTCTTCCACCAAGAATAGTACTGGCCGTTGAAGAGTGGTGGCCTTGCAGTTGATTGTCCTCTCTAGTTCCCAGGTGGTGCACTCATCTTGATCTTGTTCTAGGTGTTAGCCTCTTCAAGGATAACCTGCTCTGATACCAATTGATGTTTTAGACTTCAATACTACACAATATTATAAGTTAATTGTGCAGTACCCAATTTTCGAGTGCTGTCTAATAAGAAGAACCTGGTTCTTCTTAGTCTACTACTTACTACAGTTTGCGGAATAATTAAGCAGTAATAGTAAAGACACAGGGATTTTTACGTGGAAAACACCTGGCTCAAAAGGTGAAAAAACCACGACCTACTCCTCAGTAGGATTTGCTCAAACTTTTCACTAAACTCTGAGCCAAAACTGGACTTACAAAATAAACTCTTTTGTAATCCTAGGACTAACTCTAATCCTCTTTGTATCAACTAGCCTCTAGCTAATTTCTACAGAATTCAAGCTAACTCTAACTTGATCAGTTTGTACCTATTACAATTGCTTCTATGAAAGCTGATAAGATACAGTATTTAAACTCCTACTACAATCAACTAGACTCAATATACAAACAATGAAACTGTTCCTTCTAGTTGAACTGTAGCCTTTTGTATCGCACAACAATTCTGCTTGCAAAACCTCTAGAACTTTTGCTTAAGAACTTGATTCACTTTTGCACTTGTGCGTCACTTCTTTCAGCAGTAACACATTGATTATTTATAGAGTCCGTTTGTTGAGTCCATGATTCAATTCTGATCTAACTCTTCCTTGGTAAACGAGTTTGATTGTAACTCAACTTCCTTCCTCTATTTTTGTCCTAGCTGAAAGCAACTTCTATCTTCTCTTAACAATTTGCAACATTTTCGTATTAGGAGACATTCTCTTAGTTCTTTGATACTTAGCAATCACTGATATCTCCTAGACTTGTACGATTTGTGATCCAGCTGCCTCATTCAGAAGTGTATGCTATGATGGACCTGGTTCAATTGGACGCCTTTCGTCAATCTTCAAAACCCATTCAGTGATATGGGCCAATAATTTTACAGGTCCGATGGCTGGTACATCCGATTATTAGGCCGGTGCTGGATACTGATTTGTGTGATTAGACTTCACGAAGAGATGCTCTTCCTGACGACCTCCTAGCAGCACCCTGGAGTTCCTTTGTTATTTTCCCCGTCTATTTCATCCAGACTGTGGATTTGTATATATATATATATATGTATCTTGTATATTCCGCTAGTTTCCCGTACACTCGTGACACAAGTTCCTGGAACACACGTAGTGTATATTTTGGGTTTTGGGATGTATATTCATACATATGCTTTATTTTGGCCATGTATTTTTATGATTTTATTTGCATATCAAGCTATTATCATGTTTAATTGTCTTAAAGTGGTAAATATTGACTTATTTAATCAAATGGGAAGGGTAACACCTAGTGTAATTCATGTTGGCTTGCCTAACCCCGTTGTTGGGCGCCGTCGCGACCTAAATTAGGATTTGGGTCGTGACAGTTACTTTGATTAATGTAGTGTTTGAGCACTTGAATTGAAATAACATTTTTGAGAAGTTGGTGATTCATATGCTTTAGATTAATTGTTGGTACCAACCAATGTCACTAGATTGTGTTTAATTTGAACCTTTTTGACTTGAAATGATGTTCATTATGCCATTGAGCTTAATTGTTGATTTTATTGAAGAAATAGTTTGATAAGTTTGTATTTTACCAACTTATCTCTTCTTGATACTTAGGCTTTTATATGATTTTGTTGAGAAACTAAGGCATTTATTGAGGTTTATTGGCATATTTTAGGTATTAAGTGATTTAGAGAAGAAACGGAAGAAACCAAGTCAAAACGTGTTAAAATAAGAAGATTTAACTGCTGCCAGTGAACACTTTATGCAATCGCGGAGAAAGCCATATAATCGCGTAAGTTTAGCAGACTGAAGCTCTGCGAATGCAGTTAGAGTTATGCGAACGGGAAGAAGAATGCCTGGTCAGCGGATGGTCAACTACTCTATGCGAACGCGGGTCTCTGTACGTGATCGCGTAGCTTTGAAGAAGTTATTCTCCGCGAACGCAGATATATGTATGTGATCGCATAACTTATTTTGTGGGCAAATTCTGGGCAAAAAAGGAATTTCACGTTTTTGACCCCCAAGCCATTTAATAGACGACCTAGCTCATTTGTAAGAGATCTTTGGCTTATTTTTCAGTCCCTTGACTAGAGAAGACAAGTTTTGGAGCTACGGTTCTTGCACACACACTTGGGTCTTGAAGATTTGAAGCTTTTGGTTGAGAATTATTTACTCATTTATGCTTATTTCTTTATTTCCTTGCTTTGTATTGAATATTTCAATGTGTAGTATTTTTCCAACACTTGAATCTTGTTAATGGAAATACTCATTTAAAGTGTGGATTAAATATCTTGTCGTGTTCATGTATTGAACTATATTTATTTATTATGAAGTGAGTTATTATTTCTTTAATTATTCTTGTTCTTTAATGTTTCCAAAGGGATCAAGTAACTCTAGGACTCACCCATTTACTTCGAATTAATTTTGAAAAAGATAATTTGGGGTTGGGAAAGATTATTTAACACGAACTTGAGGCTTCAACCCTCACTTTATAGATTCTACCTAGAGATAGGATTGAACTACTTGTAGCCATACTCGGGTGTGCTTAATCTCTTAATTATTTTAGGGATAAATTAAATTAGGAAGTCTTGTTAGTCTTTGAAAGAAGATAATATAGAACTATTACCCGAGGCTAACTAACATAAACTCGCTCACATCTATAAAATCGTGAAATACATTGGATCGTTACTTGAGTGTTATTCCCTATGCATCCATGCTTGTAGCCATTGATCATTTTATTTGCTTTCTAGGTTAGTTTATATTTCCGCATTTAGATATAATATTTTCTAACAACCATTCTAAATATTTGGCTTAGCACAATAAGTGATAATTCTCTTACACGCCTAATGGCCTACATATTGTTCTCTATGGGATTCGACCCCGACTCATAGTTAGGTAAATTATATTGTGTGTGACCGTGTCCATCTACTTTTTAGTAGCGGATTTGGAGTTCGTGATGTTTCTTACATGGTGGGGGAGAAGGTACTGCTTAGGGTTTAACCCATGAAGGGTGTTATGAGTTTCGGGAAGAAGAGCAAGTTGAGCCCTCGGTATATGGAGCATTTTGAGGTGCTCGAGAGGATTGGAGAGGTGGCTTACAAGCTTGCATTACCGCCTAGTCTATCGAGTGTTCATCCAGTATTTCATGTTTCCATGCTCCGGAAGTATATTGGCAATTTGTCTCATGTTTTGGACTTCAACACGGTTCAGTTAGTTGGTGATTTAACTTATGATGCGGAGTCGATGGCCATTTTGGACCGGCAGGTCCGAAAGTTGAGGTCAAAGAACATTGCTTCAGCGAAGGTGTAGTGGAGAGTTTAGCCAGTCGAGGAGGCTACTTGGGAGTCCGAGCGGGAGATGCAAAGCAGATATCCTAGCCTATTTGAGACTCCAGGTATGATTCTAGAACCGTTCGAGGATGAACGTTTGTTTAAGATGGGAGGATGTAACGACCCAGTCGATTGTTTTGAGTGTTATAGCCTCGCTGCCCCCTTTATTGCTTATTCCATGCTCATGTGTTGTTATGTGACTTGCTGGGATAGTTGGTTGTTTTTGGGAATGTTTCGGAATGAATTAGGACACTTAGTCCCAAGGTTGGACGCTTAAGTAGAAAGAGTTGACCGGATATTGACTTATGTTTAAATGACTTCGGAATGATTTTTTGATGGTTCTGATAGCTCCGTATGGTGATTTGGACTTAGGAGTGTGTTCGGATATTGATTTGGAGGTCCATAGATGATTTTGGCCTGAATTGGCGAAAGTTGGGAAAATAGAAGTTTGGAGAGTTATGAAGTTTGACCGAGAGTTTACTTTGTGGTTACCAAGAGTTGACTTTGGAATAGGTCCGTTCTGTTATTTATGACTTATGTGCAAAATTTGAGGTCAATCAGAGTTGATCTGATAGGTTTCGGCATCGAATATAGAAATTGGACGTTCATTAGTTTCAATGGGCTTGCATTGGGGTGTGATTCATAATTTTGATGTTGTTTAATGTGATTTGAGTCCTCGACTAAGTTCTTATCATGTTTTAGGACTTTTTGGTAAATTTGATTGAGGTTCCGAAGGCCTCGGGTGGATTTCATATGGTTAACTGATCGAATTTGAACTTAGGATATGGTTGCGGAAATTTGGACGGGTGCGATCGCACCTGCGAAGGATTTGGTCGTAGGTGTGCGACTGCAGAAGTGAAGGAGGCGTCACATGAGCGGTTTCAGATGGGGCTTTGAGGCAGCGCAGGTGTGAGATATTGGCCACACCTACGAGGTAGCATATGCGGAGAGTGGAGGCGCAGGTGCAAGGTCTGGAAGAGGACATAGGGGCACAGGTGTGGAAGAATTTCCGTAGATGCGGATGCGCATCTGCACATGAGTTCCAACAGAAGCAAAAGTGCGCAAGAGGCTGTGGAGTCGCAGAAGCGACGAGTACTCTGCAAAAACGGAACCGCGGAACAGGTTAAGTGGCTTCGCATGTGCGAAATTTCCTGGGATGTGTAAATATTTGAAGGGTTCCGAGATTTTATTCGTTTTTGGACTATGAGAGCTCGGATTAAGACAATTTTAATGGGGATTTCACTAGATTTCAAGAGGTAAGTCACTTTTGATCATTATTATTTAGTAATATTGAATACCCATTAAATTTTCCACCTAGTTTATGTGTTTTTAACTAGGGATTGGAGAGTGAGATTTGCGGATTTGAGTGGCGATTTGGTGTCGTATTTGAGTAATTTTGGTAGGGTTGGACTCGTGGTTGAATGGGTGTTCGGATTTTGTAACTTTTGTTGGATTCCGAGACGTGGTCTCGGGGTTGACTCTTTGTGTTGACTTTTTGACTTTTGCTTAAGAACTTAGCTTTATCATATGGAATTGATTCATGTCGTTTGTGGTGATTGTATCGAGTTGTTTTTTGATAGATTCAAGGTGTTCGGAGGCTGATTCGCGAGGCACGGGATTATTAGAGTAGAGATTTGCACGGTTGAGGTAAGTAACACTTCTAAAGTTGGTTTTGAGGGTATGAATCCTTGAATTGCGTGTTATGTGGTTGGTGTTGAGGTGACGCTCATGCTAGGTAATAGGTGTGTGGGCGTGCATCGTAGAAATTGTGACCCGATCGATTTCGTGGAAATATGTAGTCATAAAAACTTCTTATTTTTCACGTATTCTCTATGTGTTAAAGAGATTGAGCTGTGATTGATGTTAGAAATCATGCTTAGGCAATATGTTGGTACTGTTGGGACCCACAAAGTTCGTGTTGTTGTTGAATTATTTGCTTAATTTGCAATTTTGTACTCAGTCACATCTATAACTTGCATATCATATGTCAGTCTCTATTGTCATTTATTGATATATCATATCATCATTGTTTGGGTTGATTATCATGATACTTGTGATCTCGAGATACTGGAGAGATTGATGACTGAGTGAGGTCTAGGACCTAATTGTGAGGATGCTTATGGGATTAGGCTGCATTCCGCAACATGCTTTATTGATTCATTCCATGATTGGATTATTTTAGCGCTTGGGCGGGATCCTCCCTCCGAAGTATGACTTACCAGCAGTGAGCGCAGTGTCCTACTGAGTGAGAGTGCGAGCGCGAGATCCGATTACGAGTTTCGAGCGTGAGTGCCGAGCGATTGGGAGGACTGAGTGACTGTGAGGACTGAGTGACTGGAAGGACTAAGTGAATTGATACTCCAAGAGTATGCGTATGATTTTATCACTACGTTGCATTACAAATGGCATGCATAATTGACATGTCGATATAGTGATGTATCATTCCTCATTTCAGTCATACTTGGCATATTTTATCCATATTGAGATTAAATTGTTAAACTTGAAAGCATTTCTGCATTTCTGTACTGTTAAATCCTGTAATTGGACTATTCTTGTTGAGCTCGTCACTGCGTTCAACCCAAGGTTAGAATTGTTACTTACTGAGTACATTAGGTCGGTTGTACCCATACTACACTCTGCACTTCGTGTGCAGATCTAGGTACTTCTGGGTATAGCGGATGCTAGCTTTGGGAGTTTACCTATTGGTGACTATCGAGCTAGCTGCCTTGGCATCCACAAACCTTGACTCTCTTTTCTTTTCATTTATTTTTATTGCTATATCTTTTTAGACTGTGTTTTTAGCAGTCAGACTACGTTATCTTTTAGATGCTCATGTACTCAGTGACACCCGTATTTTAGGGGATTTTGTATTGAGTTGTTGTATTTTTCTTATCAATTGTTTTATGAGATTTTACTCTTAATCTTATTTTATTATGTTTTCAAATATAAAGATGTGTGGTTTATTGTGATTGTCGTCTTTCCTAGTGTTGCGATAGGCACCATCACGACGTGTAAGATTTGGTCGTGACGAGATTTGACCACGAAAGTCGATATAAAATTGAAAACAAATTATATATGTGAGTTCGTGATGCTATGCGTACATATGATAACTGATTTATCTTTTGTTCATGCTTCGTATATTGGTGAAGATAGTGGTATTTTATCATGATTTCTAAATTCACTTTCGCTAATTTATTTTTGTTACCTAGTTTAAGAAGTGTTATAAGTGGTCGATTGTTGTGATAATTTATTCTTCGCTTGCCTGACGATAGCATTAGTTGCCATCACACACTATGATGAGAATTAGTTCATGACAAGAAATTACCTATAACCAGCTCGAACTTTTTCTTAAAATACTTTCTGCGACCGCATTATAGGAATTAATTTCAAACAATAAAGCTTCAATCTTTAATCAATTCCCAAGAAAGTCAACAAAGTCAACCCCGAGCCCAGATGGTGAAACCGGAGTCTAGGAAAAGATCTTGTTTATCCATAATCCCACAAGTCCAAATATGTATTTACTTTCCAAATCCAAGTCCAAATCATAGCTCAGAACCTCAATTTCACTCTCATAGGTTGTAGGAGAAAATCCCAAGTTTTATCTCAAAATTTCGTATTTTAGGTATTAATAATCCATATAGATTCTTAAAATTATACCCAAAATGTGTATAAATCACTTATCCATTAGTCTTGTATGAAAAGGCCATCTTCAGTGGATGCGCCCCTTCACTTAAAATCTCCTAGAAAAATCACTCATCTTCAAGTCTAGGGTTCATAATATGAGAGAATGGTCTAAACTCCCCAAATAACAATTTAAAATAGTTTGCCGAGGGGTACTCTTCGCTAACGCGGCCCATGCCTCACGTTCGCGAAGCACAAAATACTTATGCCAAAATTACCTTATTTGTGATCGTGGAGTACCACTCGTGATTGCAATGCACTGCCTGATCCACCTATGCGAACGCGATACTGACCCCATGAACGTGATGCCTTACCTATATTTCTTCTCTTCGAACACGAGCCTTGGCGAACGAGAAGGCTTCCTCCCATCTCCCAGCACCTTCTTCGTGTACGCAACTAACTCATCGCGAACGCGAAGAGCAAATCTTCTCTCACTACAACAAAAAAGGCTTATAGCTACAATAATTATGTTCTTCAGCGGCAATATTTATTTCCACTAAAACCTTTACCGACAATATTTATTGCTGGCTAAAACCTTTACCGGCAATTAGATATTGGTCGACATGTCCGGCATCGGAAAAGGCTTTAGCGGCCATTACCAAGGGTGTCAGTAAAGATCCTTTTATTGCCATTAAAGGTCCATGAGTTTGACCGATAAATATATATCATATTGCGAGTATTTTTCACGACCCAAAAACCATCAACCAGTCATTATGGCACCTAAATCACTAGCTAAGGAAACCAAACATAATAAAAGCGGAACAAGATAACAAAATAACAGAAAATAGTACAAGTATACAAGCCATTAACTTATAGAACGGTGTCGATACATGACTATCCCCAGATTTGGTAATACATAGTCATGAGCTCTAAAATAGAAGTACAAGTCTGGAAATACAAATGAATATTGTCTGAAAGTAATAACAACATCAACTGAATGGAAATAGATGCCAAAGTCTATAGTCGAGATGCAGCTCTACCTCATCTCTCGAAGATAATCACAGTAAAGAGTCACAACTATTCACGGCTCGGTCCAACGTGTGGATCTACACAATTAAGTGTAGAATATAGTATGAGTACAACCAATCTCATGTACTCAGCAAGTATCATAACTTGGCGAGGTAATAGAGGCAAGAATAATTCATGATACTCGCTAATCACTCGAACACTTCATAAATCTCACAAGTATACAACAATAACATCATTAGCTCATAAATCACAGATAAGGCCACCTCAGTGCACAAGATAATGTAACATGCTCTGTTCAGTTAACAATCCATCATATAGAGCGGATATGCAAAATAAGTCATAGTATACACTCCTGATCCAACATATAAAGAAGACATGTGCATAAAATATGTATATAACCGATAATATTGCGAGTAAAGAAGAAATGCAATAACCAAATAAACCACTGGCCAGTTTTCCTCATATCGCGTGTACTTCATCAAGAGAGAAACCTGATAGGGTGACCCTAAGGGGATGAATTCTTATCCACACGCTGCAAGGAAAACTCACGTGCCAAAAATATATCAACTGCACAGACCACTAACGTTCCAATAATAATAATATTTCGGATCCGCACGAACAACTCACGTGCTATCATAACTCAACCGCACGACAACTCACGTGCCAATAATATCTCAACCATACGAACAACTTACGTGTCAATAATAACAATATTTCGGATCCGCATGGAAAATTTATGTGCTATCATAAATCAATCGCACGAACAACTCACGTTCCAATAACATCAACCGCACGGACAATTCACGTGCTAATATTCCAATCCATATCACATAGAAAGTAGATATATAATATTACATGTACATGAATGAAAAATAACGAAACCCTCAAATTTATATGATCTGCCTAGCGATTCCGCATTAGCATACCAAAACATCACATTTGTGGTACCGCATCTGCAGAAAATCCATCACAAATGCGGAAGGCACTAATCCTCCCAACCAGGAACTTTTGCGGACACCTAGTCGCATCTGCCAATTCGTTTTTGCGGTCCTCCAAGTGCATCTGTGCATTCGCTTTTGCGGACAACCTCCGTATTTGCGGGCCTCCCCCTGCCAGTACAAGTCTCGCACCTGCGCACCTTTGGCCGCATCCGTGGATTCACATTTGCGACCAAACTTTCGCAAATGTGAAAACACCAGACTCAACAAATCTAGCAATGTCAACATGATCTCAAATGTTCCAAAATCCATCCAATACAAACCTAAGTCCCCCGAGACCCCGTGCAAACATACCAACCAATACCAAAATATAACATGGACCTGCTAAAGGCCTCAAATAATAGAAAAATATCAAAACCACGAATCACACCTCAATTCAAGCCTAAGGAACTAATCCAAATTTCCATTTTTAAAACTTACGCCGAACAAGCCTAAACAACTCACAATGACCTCAAAATTTTCATACAAGTCCCAAATGACACAACGAACCTATTCCACCTCCCAAAACCATAATCTGAACCTAATATAATCAATGTCAACTCCTAGTCCAACCTATGAACCTTCCAAACCTTCAAATTTCGAACTTTCGCCAAATAGAACGAAATCAACCGGGAAACCTCCAAATCCAAATCAGGACATATGCCTAAGTCCAAAATCATCATACGAATCTATTGGATCATCAAAATAGCATTCTAGCGTTATCTACACAAAAGTCAAACTCCGGCCAACCCTTTCAACTTAAGATTCCACACTTGGTACTAAGTGTTTCAATTCGATCCAAAACTTTTTTGAAACCAAACCAACCGCCCGCGCAAGTCATATAACGACAAATACACATGTTTAAAGAATCAAATTGAGAAATGGGGCTAATGTACTTAACAAGACTGGTCAGGTCATTATATTCTCCCCCTCTTAAATAAACGTTCGTCCTTGAACGAGTCTAGAGTCATACCTGGGGTACAAAAAAAGGTGAGGTTATCTGCTCCACATCTCTTGATCGGTCTTCCAAGTCTCCTCGACCGGCTGACCTCTCCAATGAACCTTCACCAATACTATATTCTTTAAGCTCAACTTTCGAACCTATCAGTCCAAAATGGCCATCGACTCCACATCATAAGTCAAATCCTCATCCAATTGCACTGTGCTGAAGCCTAATACATGTGACGAATCCCCATAATTCTTCTTGAGCATAAAAATAAGAAATACGGGGTGAACTCCCAATAAAGTCGGTGATAAGACAGGTCTGTCAGACACCTCACCAACTCTCTCCAACACCTTAAAAGGATCAATATATCGAGGGATCAACTGTCCCTTCTTCCCGAACCTCATCACACCCTTCATGGGCGCAAATCTGAGTAGAACCTTCTTACCCACCATATATGCCACATCATGAGACTTTTTGTCAGCATAAATCTTCTATCTGGACTGTGTTGTAGGAAGTCGCTCCTAAATCAACTTCACTTTCTTTTAAACATCACGGACCAAATAAAAGCCCAACAACCTAACCTCCCCACGGTCAAACCAACCAATAAGAGAATGACATCACCTCCCATATAAGGCCTCATAAGGAGCCATCTAGATACTCGACTGATAGTTGTTGTTATAGGAAAACTCTTCTAAAGGTAGGAACTGATCCCACTGAACCCCAAAATCAGTGACAAAGGCTCGTAACATGTCTTCCAAGATCTGAATAGTCCGCTCGGACTCCCTGTCCGTCTAGGGATGAAATGTTGTACTCAACTCAACTTGTGTGCCCAACTCACAGTGCATTGCTCTCCAAAAATACATCGCATGCCTCGATTCGAGATAATAGACAAAAGCACACCATGAAGGCGAACAATCTCTCGGAGAAAATCTGAGCCAACTCCTCTAAAGAGTAGGTAGTCATGATTCGAATAAAATATGCCGACTTGGTCACTCTGTCCATAATGACCCACACCACATAAATCTCCTCAAGGTCCATGGAAGCCAAACTACAAAATCAATAGTGATATGCTTCCACTTCCACTTCAAAATATCAAGCATCTAAAGAAAACCACTAGGTTTTTGATGCTCATACTTAACCTGGTGACAGTTCAAACACCAAACAACATACTCAACAATATCCTTATTCATCCTCCACCACTATTAATGTTGCCTCAAATCACAGTACATCTTCGCGACTCTCGAATAAATAGAATACCGGGAACTATGGGCCTCCCCAAGAATCAACGCTCGCAATCCATCCACACTAGGCCTATAAACCCGTTCTTGAAGCCTCAATACCCCATCATTTCTAAGACTCACCTCCCAAACATCATTATGATGCACCATGTCCCTTAGGACAAACAAGTGGGGATCATCGTACTGACACACCTTAGTGCACTCAAACAAGGACGACCGCGATACAACACGAGCAAGAACCTTGCTAGGCTCCGAAATATCTAACATCACAAACATGTTGGCTAAGGCCTGAATATCAAAAGCTAACAGTCTCTCCCCAACTAGGATAAAATCAAGATTCCCCATGGACTCAGCCTTCCTACTCAAAGCATCGGCGACTACATTAGCCTTTCTTGGATGATAAAGAATTGTGATATCATAGTCCTTTAGTAGCTTTAACTACCTCTATTGCCTCAAGTTCAAATCCTTTTTCTTGAATAAGCGTTGGAGACTCTTGTGATCCGTGAAAACCTCACAAGGTACACCGTAAAGATAGTACCTCCAAATCTTGAGCGCGTGAACAATGGCGGCTAACTCCAAATCGTGTACTTGGTAGTTCTTCTCATGAGACTTCAACTGACACGAAGAAAAATCAATCACTCTCCTCTCCTACATCAACACACTCCCAAGATCTATGAAGCATCATAATAGACTGTAAAGAACCCGATCCCGAAGGCAAAACCCAAATTGGAGTTCTAGTCAATGTAGTCTTGAGCTTCTGAAAGCCCTCCTCACACTCATTAGACCACCTGAATGGGGAACCCTTCTGCGTCAATCTAGTCAATGGGGCTGCTATAGATGAAAACCTCTCCACAAAATGGCAATAATACCTAGGCAACCCAAGGAAACTACGGATCTATATAGTAGTAGAAGGTCTGGGCCAACCCTGAAATGCCTTAATCTTCTTTGGATCCCCCTTAATCCCCTCACTAAACATCACATGACCCAAGAATCCCACCGAGTCTAACTAGAACATGCACTTGGAGAATTTAGCACATAAATTCTTCTCCCTCAAAGTCTAAAGAACAATCCACAAGTGATGCTCATGTTCCTCCTAACAGCGTGAATACACCAATAAATCATCAATAAACACAAATGACAAAGGAATCCAGATAAAGCTGAAATATGTTGTTCATCAAGGGCATAAAAGTTGTTGGGGGCATTGGTCAGCCCAAAAGACATCACCAAGAACTCATAATAACGAGTCTTGAAAAATCAACTTATGAATATCTGAAGCCCTAATCTTCAACTGACGGTATCCCAGTCTCAAGTCAATCTTCGAGAATACCTTAACACCCTAAAAATGGTCAAATAAATTATCAATATGCAGTAGTGGATACTTGTTGTTGATAGTTCAACTACCTGTAGTCAATGCACATCCTCATAGAACCATCTTTCTTCTTCACAAATATCACTGGTGCACCCCAAGATGACACACTAGGCTTGGTGAAACCCTTATCAAACAATTCATGTAACTATTTCTTTAATTCCTTAAACTCCGCTAGTGTCATGCGATATGGTGGAATAGGGATGGGCTGAGTGGCTGGAACCAAATTAATACCAAAATCAATATCTCTGCTGGGTGGATTGCCCGATAGGTCTGCACAAAACATATCTGAGAACTCCCTCAATAGTGGAACTGACTTAATAGTAGGAGTATCAACACTAACATCTCACGAAGGACAAATATGCCAAACATCCCTTCTCAACCATCCGTTGAGCCTTCAAATATGAAACCACTCTACTGGGAGTATGACCAAGCAAACCTCTTCACTCTACCCAAGGCAACCCAGGCATGCCAATACCAAGATCATAGCGTGACAATTAAGAATATCATGGTACGGAGAAATCCAATCCATACCCAAAATCACCTCAAAATCAACCATCTTAAGCAATAATAGGTCAGATCTAGTCTCGTAATCGCAAACGGTAACCACACATGACCGATATTTATGATCACCATAATAGAATTACCCACCAATGCAAATACATAAACATACATATCTAAAGAATCACGAGGCATATCAAGATAACGAGAAAAATATGATGACACATAAGCGTAAGTATAACTATGCCAAATAACACTAAAGCATTTTTGTGGCACATTAAAAACAATATATGTGATCATAACATCAGAAGCAAGTGCCTTTGGACTTTCGGGAAATGCAATGCAACGGGCATGTCCACCGCCTGAATGACCTCCCCCTATAGGTCAACCTCGAGCCGACTGAGTCCCACCCTTAGATGGATGTGTTTTCGACGTAGCTACTAGTGCCGAAACCATAGGCTGCGTGCTCTACTCTAGGACTCTACTAAGAAGTCTGGGGAAATCCCTCTTGGGATGACTCAAGTCTCCACACTCGAAGAAACCCTTCCTATGACGAGGTTGGTGACCCTAATAACCCGAATAACTGCCCGTGGAGTTTTGAGAAAATGGAGCACGTTAAGAACCCTTTGTCGGCATTGCACTAAATGAAGATTGAACTAGGAAACCACTATATGAACTATGGCTGACTAATGAACCATGAAGAATCTAACGAGCTGCCTGAGCGGGTCTAAAAAGACAGCCTCTGTTGTGATGTGGATGGACTCTGAATGAGGCAACACCGAAATCACCAAAACCACGGGGTCTCTTGGCCTCCCGCTCCTGTTGCTCAATCCTGCGAAAAAGATCTAAATGTGTAGAAATCTCAAAAACCTGGTCAAATATAGCATTGGTCTTGGTCTCTCGAGCGAAACCATATCATAGACCATAGTTGAGGCTATCAATGAACCTTTTGATCTTCTCCCTCTCAGTGGGAACCAACTATACCGCATGGCATGCCAACTCCGTGAATCTCATCTCGTACTGGGTTGCATTCATTCCCTCATAGAGTAGATGCTCAAACTCCCTATGCAGCTCCTCTATGCGAGTCTGTGGAAAAAACTTCTCTAAGAAGAGAATTGAGAATTGATGCCATGTGAGTGGTGTTGCGCCAGCTGGTCTGCCGGACTCATAGGTCTGCCACCACCTGTAGATTGGCCTTGTCAGCTGAAAAGTAGTAAAGTGAACTCCATTGGAGTCCCCAAGATCCGCGATGTGAAGAATCCAAATAAATTGATAAAGAAAACCCTGAGAATCCTCTGACTCTCCTCCACTGAATAGGGGAGGACGAAGGCTCTGAAATCGCTCCAACCTCTTATGTTCCTCATCAGTCAAAGATGTCCCAACCTCGGCTCGAGCAACAACTGGCTGAACTGGAAAAACCCTTATTGTTTGATAACCCCGAGCTAGCTGTTCCGGTGTTCGAGAGGCGGGAGTTTGGGCTCCTCCCCCAGCCTGTGAGGTAGCTAATGTAACTGGTACCAAAATCGCCTGAGCCAAGCTCGTGTACACACTCAAAATATGAGCTAAAGTCTCTTTAAGACCAGGTATAGGAATAGGTACGACCGGTGTCTGACATGGTTCCACTGGCTCCATAATATCTGAAACCTGCTCCTCTACTAGGGCAACCGGTAGCTCCATATGTGCTTCTCTAGTTGTAGTGCGAGCCCCATCTCAGCCTCCACCTCGACCTCAGCCTCTTGCAGCCCTGACTGGTGGCACTGGTGCCTACTCGCCTAATCTAGCTTAACGTGTCCTCGCCATTTGTGAGAGAATAGAAGAGTAAATGTTCAAACTTTGGAATTCACAAATTCGCATGACAAGAATGCAAGAAAGTGAAGTTTTCCTAACCGTGTCGTAACCTCTCTAAGATAAGTATAGACATCTTGGTACCAATCTGTAAGACTCTACTAAACTTGCCCGTGTCCTGTAGAACTGATGAACCTGGCACCTAACTCACTTACTAGGAAAACCAAACATAATAAAAGCAGAACAACATAACAAAATAACATAAAATAATACAAGTCTACAACCAATAACATCTTAATTGTATGGATAACTTATGTGTCAGTAATAACAATATCTCGGATCGACATGGACAATTCATGTGCTATCATAACACAATCGCCCGAACAACTCACATACTAATAATATCAACTGCAAAGACAATTCATGTGCAACTATTCCAATCCATATCACACAGAAAGCATATATATATATATATAAGATTACATGTATATGAACAATGGATATCATATTTCATACTCATGGACGAGTATAAGTGACTTGTTAAAGTGTATGCATGTGCGTAGTGGGCTACCATAGCTCAAATCAAGAAATTACATCACGTAATTAGCAATTATCAGGTTCAATAAGGAGATTAACCTCTATGTACCCTCAAACACTGTTCAAATAGCTCGTGACGGGGTGCAAACATAAGAAATATCACAACACGAAGCTTAGCAATCAATTCAAGGCATATCATATTCTAAGAACTACCCCGAGCATAAATAATACACCGGTGTACCCACATCACCTCAACCCCTCACATGTGCGCCACCCATAGCACATAGCCATCACAAACAACTCAGGAAACTAGTGCATCAACCAAGTTTAAGCAAGATACTTACCGCAAGCAAGCCAAATCAATACTATAAGAATTTCTTCCCGGGTGATTCAACATCCGGATGGATCGAATCTAGTCAAAACAACTTAATATTATTAATAAAATCTATAGAAAATAACCTCAAACAATAAAGCTATGATCTTGATTCAATTATGCAACGTCAACCCAAAACGTCAAACCGGGCGCGCACACTAGAACCTGACAAAACTCACAAATCCCGAATATCCATTCCGACGAATCCAAATATTTCTGCTTCATCCAAATCCAACCTCAAATCGACCTCCAAATTACCGATTTTTGCTCTCCAAAACGTAGTCAACCCCCCCCCCCCCCCCCCCCCCCCAAATTTGACCTTTAATTCAAATAAACTAGATGTAATAATCCATGGGTAATAAATATCTAACATCAAAAATCAAGTAAAGTTTACTTACCCTTTAACTGTAATGAAATTAACTCCAAAGTTTTCTCTAGCCGAGCTCTACAACTCCAAATAATAAAAAATGACCAAACCCTCGAAATTATATAGTTTGCCTTGCGGTTCCGCATTTGTGGACTAAAATATCGCATCGACGGTACCACATCTGCAAAAAATCTATGCAGATGCGGAAGTCACTAATCCTCCCGACCACCTACTTCTACAGACACCCAAATGCACCAGCGAATCCACTTCTAAGTTCCTCCAAGTGCATATGTGCATCCGCTTTTGCGAACGACCTCCGCATTTGCAGACCTCCCCCTGTCAGGCCAAGTCTCACACCTGCGCACCCTTGGTTGCATTTGTGACTTTTCATCTGCGACCAAACATCCACATATGTGAAAATACCAAACTGAGCAAATCCACCACAATGCCAACATAATCCCAAATAGTTGGAAATCAATACAGAGGCCTCCAGGACCCCGTCCAAATATACCAAACAATATCAAAATATAACACAAACCTACTCATGACCTCAAATCATACAAAACAACATCAAAACCACGAATCGCACCTCAATTCAAGCTTAAGGAACTAATCCAAATTTTCAAATTCAAAATTTACGCCGACCAAGCCTAAACAACTCGGAATGACCTCAAAATTTGCATACAAGACCAAAATAACATGACAAACCTATTCCAACTTCCGAAACCATAATTCAACTATGATATCATCACAGTCAACTCCCATCCCAACCTATGAACCTTCCAAACCTTCAATTTTTCAACTTTCTCTGAATAGAACCAACTCACCCTAAGAACTTCCAAATCCAAATACAGACATACGCCTAATTTGAAAATTTACCATACAAACCTATTGGAATCATAAATATTATTTCGGGGGTCTTCTGCACAAAAACCAAACTCCGATCAACACTTTCAACTTAAACTTCCAACCTTGGGACAAAGTGTCCCAATTTGATCCAAAACTTCCCCGAAATCAAACCAAATTCCCTCGCAAGTAACATAATAGTAAATACACATGTATAAAGTATCAAATAGGGAAAAAGAGACTAAACTTCTCAAAACGACTGATCGGGTCATTATAGTAAAAGAGGAATTTTTAGTGGTAATTATTATGGCCAGTAAATGAAAACCTTTCACAACCTCTCTTATTGCAAGGAGTAAGAAAGAACCGACATTTTAATGCACATCATGACTATTTACATTCGAGAAATAATAAAAAATTATTCATTCCAAAATGCTCAATATTTTTCAGTAAATCCACGACAACCAAAACAACAGATAATCCAAAATATCACATGTATCAAAAATATGATAAAAATACAATGTAAACTATGGATCTTATACTAGTGTAATTATGAATCTAATAAATGTTATTAAACAATTGTAATATTAGACAATAAATGGTGCCGGTAGATTTCTTTCGCTTTTGATGACATTGAAATCTTCCATAGCCTCTGAACAAAACTTTCTTCATGCTATTTGAGTTTGAAGATATGGCCTTCTAACCTAACTTTGCGCATGAGTCTTACTCGGCTTTAAATTTTTTGTATAAAATACAAAAGTCTCCAAGCAGGTAAATATGTGAAGATCAGAGTCATACTGCTGTTTTTATAAGTAGTACTATTTGCGAAGTTGTTCAATTTTA
>ML251440.1:0-17509 GCA_005239495.1 Nicotiana undulata | reverse complement strand
GTAGAAAACTAAGTCCTTTTCTTTGTAAATATAGACTAGCTTTATTCCATGTACTTCCATTATATTTCTCTAGCGTAGTTTAGTCTACTCATGTAACTTTGGTTTTTTTTTTTTAAGCATTATTAGGGGGTATCAAGCATTCAAAACTTTCTAGCAAGCAATTCTCTGTACTAGTGTCTCTACCCCTCGACACCGTGTTGCCTTCATTTTGTAATAGCTTTCATTATTGCAATCCAGCTTTCATTTCAAATCTCATTACTGTTCTCTCAATTGTTGGCATTGGTTTTCCCACACGGCACTGACAATCTAGTCTAGCGTGTGGCGAGGACCTCATTTGGCGGACAGCAACCACCCTGACATCGGTTGCTTAGCCTTACGTCGCCCTTCCAAAGAATCTCAGGAAGGCGCCGCGTAACATATCTAATGCATCAACATGCAGAATAACTTAAATATGATTTCTAAATGCACACCAAATTATGCACAGTTTCAGAATAGGCAGAAGTGACATTTTGTTTTAATGTTGTTTACCTAAAGCAGGATTTCTAAGTATGCAGCATGGTTGTAGCATAATGAGACATTATTGCAGCTTATGTTACCATTATTCATCCTAGGACAAGATTTCTAAATGAGTTTCAGAACATGTTCACATGGGCAGAATCACATGATAGCAATTTATTTTATTATTTTTTACCCTATAGACAGGATTTCTAAGTGAGGGCAGCAAATGATGAAATGCTGAAAGAAAACAGTATATATGAACCTAGGGAGCATGATATCTAATGCACGTCATGCTTTGCATATGTTATACCTAAACATGGAGTTTATTGCACACAGAAGAAAGTAAACCTAGGAAGCATGGTTTCTACCCTTGATTACGCTACAACATACATAGTACCCTCCCATTTTTCACTATCCAACCCCGGAGTTGTTTTACAAATAATTATTACAGACCATTGAATATGAATTACATAACTGAAATAGAAAATAAGAAGCTATCTATAGGAAGCCTGCAGTATAGGCCCAGATCTCCATGTCCTCAATGCCAAGTATTGTTTCACAGCCTTTCACATAATCTGGGCGTGTTAGAGTTCCTTAAGGACCTCAAGGGATCCCGGGCAGTGCTCACACCCATATTTCATAGCCATAGTAGAGAGTAGGTGCAGTGTGGAAGGGCCAACCTTAGTGTGTCAAAGTTCAGAGGGATCTCAAGGGTCCCAAAGCAATGCTCACACAAAGGGGGCAGAACTTAAGAAAGTCTAAGAGTAGAGTGAGAGTGCTTGACATAGTTTTTAAAGAGATGTGGAGATGGAAAACAGTTTTTATACAAGAAAGACTGATTTTTTTAAAAAGGAGTTTTGCAAAAAGGACTTTATTCAGTAAAAACAGCTTGACAAAGAGTAAGACAGTCAAAACACATTCATCTCAGGATCAGAACAGTATACCAAGGCAGGTTTAACAAACACAAACAAGGTAGTGAGGGATTGGGGGACACATAAAGTACAGAGTAATAAACATATAACAGGCAGGAGTACAAAGATGTATAGGATAGAAGCTCTTAAGGGGTTTCAGGGAATTGGGGTATAGCATAGTATAGGATTAGACTAACATAACAGTACCAAATAGTTTAAGACAGTAGAGTACGCCCTAATCAAAGTAATGTACAAACCTAGGCATAGAGAGATTCACATAAGAACATGTATCAAGTACATGGAGACATGCTGGTTATGAAAGATAAAGTATAACTTAACATGTGAATGGAGTTCAGGATTGTAGTTACAATTGAACACCAAAATAATAAACAAAAGCATATCAGAAACACAATGAATTGCAACAATAATAGAAACGTTGGTTTGAGAACTGAAATTTGAATTAGGACATACCAGTGAAGTGAAGGCAGTAACACAAAGTAGGACATAAGAGATGCGCAATAGTTAGCCTTGGCTTGCAGCCGGCTAACTTAGAGTAAGAGCAAGTAGCACAAAAGAGAGAATAGAGAGATTTAGTTGTGAGAGAGAGCTATTGAACCAGATTAGTTCGTTTGTTGCTTAATGAAAGAGTAGGGTATATATATATATATATATATATATATACCCTACTCTTTCATTAAGCAACANGAGTACTGATATTAATGTGATTCTAATTGATGTGCACTTCCATAATTTTGCTTAACTGTTATTTGTTACCTTATTTGTTACCTATTTTCAAACTATATATATATATATATATATATATATATATAGTTTGAAAATAGGTAACAAATAAGGTAACAAATAACAGTTAAGCAAAATTATGGAAGTGCACATCAATTAGAATCACATTAATATCAGTACTCCTTTTAATTAAGGAGTCAATATTCAAACGGATACCAATAGGGAAAGAAAACCATATAGACTGATGGTATAAGCACAGTGTAGTATGTAGCACATAAGTAAGACCAAATTAAGAATCCTATTTAAAGAAAATATATACGTATCAGTTTGACAGCAATATTAGGCATGAGAATAAAGCAAGAGATAATTCAAAATCAGAAAATCAGTAAGGGGATCCTCGAGTGAGGTCCTAATTATACGCAATTAACATTAATCAAGGAAGATACCACACAAGGAAATAACCTCAGCACATAGGACAAATATGCAATCGAGACTAAGTTCAGCATTGTTCCAATTAAGGAGACAACATAAGAATCTGTGTGATAGCATAGTCAACCAAAAATAAGGCAAGGACTCACATGAATTACAGAGTAATAATTGATGTACGCGAAAAAGCAAGAAAAATCAAAGACATAGATGAACAACATAGGGTAAAATCTCAAAGAATCATAAAGCTCATGAGACGCAAGCACATATGCAAATATTATCAAAGACAAAGTCAGGGACTTAGGGTTTAGGTCTAAAATTAGGGATTTCAGCACAACAACTCAGATAAAAGAGAGAAACTTAAATAAATCGCTAAAACACAGTAGAAACCCTAGGATAACATTGAAAAGATCATATGAAAATCATTTAAAAGGGGTCATGAAACCCTAGGTTGAAAACGAAGAGTCATTTTAGAGGAAAATCGGAGAATCTTTGAGAAAAACAACGAAATTGCTCAGAATATACACAAATTTATCATAGATCTAAAAGAATCAGAAAGTCTTAAGAGTTAGGGTTTCAAAGAGAAACCAGAAAAGATAAGAAAAACCCAAAATATTACCGATTTTAGCCGGAAAGTCATAGATCTTACTCGAACAGCCGGAGATGGCCGGAAAATGGCATGAAAGGCCATAGGTGGGAGTTGAACCGCTCCAGGTTCACTTGAGGACTTCAAGGTAGTGTCAAGACGGCATAAGAGGAGACATAGGCTAGCAGGTGGTGAGAGGCCATGGTTTCTAGCGAGGAAGGTGACCGGAGAAGATGGACAGATTCCATCGGAGAGGAGGGAAGGCGGAAGGTTCTAGAGAGAACCTATAGAGAACCAGAGAGAATCTGAGAGAATGAGAGACGGTGGAAATGAGAAGGGGGGTAGTCGTTTAGGATTAGTTTACGTAAGTTTCAATCTGGGCCGTTGATTTGAATTAATCAACGGCTCAAATTGAATGGGGGGATTGGGTTGGGTAGTTTAAGAATTGGGCTTAGGTTATTGGGCTAATTTAGTTGGGTTGGGGTCTGAGTAGATTAGGCTAAAATGGAAATTAAAAGTGGCTACTTGTTAAATACCTATTTAAAATTAGATAAATAATTAATAAAATAGCAAATAATTATATAAAATGAAATTAAGGCTAAATAGGTGAAATTAAAATGATTAATTGGTATAAAAATATAAAATGACTGATTATTAAATTAAAATAGCATAAAATGTATAAGTAGGCTGTAATTGCAAAGTCGTTGCAATTATAGCCAAATAATGCCAATTAAGCTAGTTTGTGAAATAGTTTGGCCTTAATAGGACCTAAAATGATATATTAAACCAAGACATGCTTTGAAATTATTTGCAATACAATTTATGATTAATTATTGGATATAAAAGTACTGAATAAATTAGAAATAAATTGATAAAAAAATGGAAAATTATGGAAAAATACCAATTATTATAAAAACTTATTTTGAAGGTATATGTGCAAAATTTAAAATAATTTGAGGAAAAATTGGGTATCAACAATAACTGTTCGAGCTTTCCAAGGACGGAGTCCTTAAATATAATGGTCGATTGTGTGTGCCCGATGTCGAGGGACTCCAAGTACAAATCATGGTGGAGATTCACAAATCTCGGTACTCTATTCATTCGAGAGCAGAGCAGTCAAAGAATGAACCAAACCAAATATTTGTTCTAGAATGGCTATTCCTCAAGGTCAACCAAGATGTATCATGACCTTTGATAGATATGTAGGTGGAAGACATGAAGAGGAACATTGCCAAATATGTTTCTCAGAGTCCAAATTGCCAACAAGTTAAGGTTGAACACCAGAAGCGGGGTGGATTGCTTCAAAATATGGAAATCCCAACCTGAAAATGGGAAATAATTAATATGGATTTTGTTACTAGAATATCAAGCTCTCGCCAGAAGTTGGACTCTACATGGGTTATCATAGATAGACTTACAAAGCCAGCTCATTTCTTGTCACGCCCCGATCTCAGGAAGCGCCCGGCGCTCAACCGAGATATCAAAGTCAAGCAAGCCTACTTGATGCCTTCTACCCAACCTCACCCATGAATAATGTGAGGTGAATACCAAGAGTTAGACAAACCATAGAATAACATGTACAACACCAATTTTATTACTTATATACGATTTTCAAAATATTACAAGTCTGTGGTTTAAAAGTGGAAAGATGTCCGACAACTACAACATTTTTAGTTTGTTACCCCAATTAAAATACAACCCACAACATGTCGACGAATCCTATAAATGAAACAAAAAAGTAGTACGATAGTGCCGGTGACAAGGCCCTACCTATACCTCGAAAGAAATATGCAAGAAAATCAAAATGACACAAGACCCCGATATAGCGTAGGGCTCATCGCAATCAGCTACAGAGAGGGTATAATGATATCAACGATCGATGTCACTTGCTAAGTAACCACCTACATCCATTAAAGATGTCGTGCCCCCAGCAAAATAGACGTTAGTACATATGGAATATTACTAGTATGTAAAGCTAAACACTCTCTCATAGAATGCAATACCAACACAAAGGAAAGTAACATAGTAGTAGTAAGTAAATCAATGATATTTAAATGCCAAGTTAAAATTAAAGTAAACATTTCAAATAAGCAATAATAATTAAGTTGGGAGATTCTTGGTACCGACACACCACCATGCCTATGACGTGGAGTCCGATCCCGGCCTGATCGGCTAAGATGCCTCACCCTGATCCATGAGGGTTGACATAACAACACAATACCACCATGTGCGCGGCGTGGCGTCTGATCCCCTCCCGATCGACTAAGTCATTTCACCACAATGTCGTGTGGATCGACATGGTCTTTTCTAGCTACCATATCATCCCTAATCAAGGGGAATAATCACATTATAATATAATGGTGACTCACCCCTCAATCAACTCCTACACCGACATGTGTAGTTTCAGGCTTGGGAATTTGTGACCCAGTCTTCCTCGGTGACCTAACGGTACTCCCAAATTTTTCATACAACAATTGCATAAGTTTCATATTCTTCATACTTTCTATCATTTTAGTGGAACTCCTGGATTCACATGTAAATTGTCATTCTTGGCATAGTGGTCGTATTTCATACTTTCATTCTTTCACTTTCAAGGATCATCATAAGTCGTCAACATAAAGAACATTTGGAAATCATGTCTTCGAATATATGAGTAATAAGAGTCTTAAACGTATTGAATCTTTTTGCAAAAAAAGGGCGTAATGATTTGAAATTAGAATTCAAGTAAATACAATAACCATATTTAAAATATTTTCCCAAAAGAGAGTAACACAATAGGGCAATTAGACCAAGACTTGAGTACATCAGCATTCGAGTAATCAATTGTTAGAAGCAATGCAAAAAAGATAATAATAAGGGCTGGAACAAACCACATTTGGAATTTGTAAGGAACTCATGGATTTCGATTCTATAGGTGGAGTTAATCCAACATACCTCGATTAAGCTTTCCTTAGAATCTCTAAGGTGTTACCATTACTCTTAGCAATTCAATCAAAATCAACATAGTTCAATATAACCATTATTAGAAGGAAATCTCAAGCTATAGGTTTTTTAAGCATTTTGCCAAATACCTAATATGCGTATTCAACTACAAGGTTTGACAATGGAATTACTCCACTCCATAACCCATTCCAACGCAAATAATCAATCTACAATAGTCCTACATCACCGAACAACCTTCATTTCCACATCCATGCCAATCCTTGTACTCCCAACTCAAGAATTACTCCTTACATTCTTCACGTACAACCCAAATTTGAAATTAAGGGCTTACGGCTTAAAATGACCATCCCATAAGCCCCAAAACAATAACATCTTAACTTAAACCCATAACAAACTTTGCATGAAAGCTTGGGGAGAAAACTTACCCATTTGGTTGAAGACTTAGTGAGTTTCCCTCTTGAATCCCAAGATTTGAGCAAGAATTGAAGAGTATATTTGATGGAGCTTCTCCCTATCTCTATATTTCTCTCCTCTCTTTAAAACCTAACGTGATACGTTCTAAAATGACCCCCTAAGGCCTTGTATCAAAATAGAGTCAGATTAGGAATTTCCAAAAAATAACCCCCCGATGTCAATTCTGCAATACAATTCCACGTTAGCAGAACATATCCACGGTCAGCGGAATAGCCACAAAATGGTCT
Organism: Nicotiana undulata; assembly: GCA_005239495.1. Taxonomy (NCBI): domain Eukaryota; kingdom Viridiplantae; phylum Streptophyta; class Magnoliopsida; order Solanales; family Solanaceae; genus Nicotiana; species Nicotiana undulata. Next base: position 10,703 of record ML251440.1, on the reverse strand, counting down.
TCAAAATCTGGGTTGGGTATAGTCAGATCCGCGACAGATCCGCGGTCAGTGAAACAGATTCGCGATGCATTCTGCGATAGCATAATGGACCACAAAATGTCCCTCAAACTTGAGTTTCTTCTAACTCATTCCGCGGTCAGCGGAACTGATCCGCGATAGCATAATGGACCATTGAATCATCATTTTCTGCACATTTTTCCACCAACTCCACGATGCACTACACAAACCAAAAATTCGTATTGTGGAACATAAGCTTACCTTGGCACCATAAAAACCTAAATCCTTGGAAAACTTTTACGAGGCCTTACATCTTCCCCCGCGTAGAATCATTCATCCCTGAATAAGGGTTAGAGTCTGCTATAGCCACCCAATATGACTCAATTTCTTATCCACTCACCAAGAGTTCCAAATTTGGCTAACTCCCTAAATCCCAAAATGTTTGGTAGAGTTTCCCAAGTAATTGGGCCTATCCACTTGTCAGAGAGCCCTACAAAAAAAATCATAAAAACATATTCATAAGACAACAATGCACCATAGACATGAAAACAACCCAACCATAACATCATAGGTATTACATTGCTAAAAGGGGCATCTTAGCATAGATTGTACAAGTTTGAACATATCTCATGAAAAGTAAACTTCTGACATTCTTAAAACAGAACCATTTGGGTACACAAACAAGTGAGGGTATTTCCTCTTCATTTCTTCCTCGACCTCCCAGGTGGCCTCTTCGACTTGATGATTTCATCATAACACTTTGACTGAGGCAATCTCCTTATTCCTCAACTTCCGAACTTGTCTATCAAGTATGGAAACAAAATTCTCCTCATAAGTCAAATCTTCATTAAATTCAATAGCCTCCACCAGGGCGATGAACGAAGGATATCCAACCACCTTCTTAAACATAGACACATGAAAACACCGGGTGCACTAAGGACATCTATTGAGGTACATCGAGCATATAAGCCACTCGACCAACCCTCCACATGATTCTGTACGGTCCTCCAAACCTTGGGCTCAATTTCCCATTCTTTCCAACTCGCAACCTTCATTGGAGAAACTTTCAAGAATACCCAATCATCCTTTTAAAATCTAAGTCTCTGCGACGCACACAGAATAGAACTTATGGCGACTCTGAGCAGTTTTCAACGGTTCCTTAATGATATTGACCTTCTCCATAGCCTGATACATGAGGCCTGGCCCTATATATTCTACTTCTCCGACTTCAAACCAACCAATGGGAGATCTACATCTCCTACTATATAGGGACTCGAACAATTCCATATGAAGGCTAGCGTGATAATTGTTCTTGTAGGCAAATTCTATGAGTGGCAACGATCATCCCAGCTACCCTTGAAGTCAAGTACACAAGCACACAACATATCCTAAAGTGTATGTATAGTCCGTTCTTCTTGATCGTCCGTCTGTAGATGGAAAGTTGTACTAAGATTCACTTGAGTCCCCAAACCTTGCTGAAATTTCTACCAAAATTAGCTATAAATTGCGCCCCTCAATCTGAGATGATGGAAATTGGAGTGACATGCAATCTGACTATTTCTTTATACAACCGAGTGTAGTGTTTTTACGTGTCAGTGGTCTTAATAGGAAAGAAGTGTGTTGATTTCGTAGTCAGTCCACAATCACCCAAATCGAATCAAACTTACGAGGCATGCGAGGTAAACCTACTACAAAGTCTATTGATCATCTCCCACTTCCACATTGGAATTTCCTTATTTTGGGCCAAGCCACCGGGTTTCTAGTGCTTGTCCTTCACTTGCTGACAGTTTGGCATCTGCCCACATAGTCTGACACACCCCTCTTCATGTCATTCTACCAGTAGATTTCCTTGAGATCATGTTATATCTTTGTAGAGCCTGGGTGCACAGAATACTTAGAGTTGTGAGCCTTGGTCATGATCCTTTCTCGGAGACCATCTACATTTGGAAAACACAATCACCCTTGGTACCTTACGTACTATAATTCATGCCAAGAGAAAAAGCCATGGTTTTGCGTTTGTGAATCCCCTCCTTCAATTTCACCAATAACGGATCATCACATTATTTCTCATGTTCGTCGATTGATTGGTTTGAGCCCGAAGAGGCTAAGTTGTTGGGCACCGATTTGGTTCGTGACTTCCACTACGAGTGATGATTCATCCTTATTTTGCACAATCACCCTACCTTCGCTAGAGTTCGTGAGTCGAACTCCAAAACTAGCCAACCGGTGAACTTCCTTGGCCAACGACCTTTGGTATGCCTCCGAGTAATCAAAACTACCCCATGTATTTCCAGCTAAGAGCATCCGCCACAACATTAGCTCTCCCCGGATGATATAGAATATAGATATCGTAGTCCTTGAGTAACTCAAGACATCTCCTTTGCCATAGATTCAACTCCCTCTGCTTGAAAATGTATTGAAGACTCTTATGGTCTATGAATATGTCCACATGGACCCCATACAAATAATGATGCCAAATATTCAATGAAACCACCACCGCCGCAAGCTCTAAGTCATGTGTTGGATAATTATTCTCATGGTTTTTTAGTTTCCTGGAAGCACAAGCGATTACCTTTCCATGTTGAATTAATACACACCCAAGTCCAACCCTTGAAGCATCACAATACACTACAAACCCATTTGTACCTTCCAAAAGGTCAACACCGGTACCATGGTCAACCTTGACCTCAATTCTTGAAAAATCATTTCACAAGCATTTGACTGCGTCAATTTAGACAATGGAAAGGAAAGAGAATGTGAACCCCTCTACAAATTTTCTATAATATCCAGCTAACCCCAAGAAACTATGAATATCTATCGGAGTTGTAGGTCTAGGCCAATTATTCACAGCTGCAATCTTCTGAGGATCGACCTTGATTCCCTCGCTGGAAACAACATGTCTCAAGAAAGAGACAAACTCGAGCCAAAACTCACATTTCAAAAAGTTTGCATACAACTTGGGATGATAGGGGTTCTGCAATGCTGCCCTAAGGTGGTCGGCATGGTCCTCCTGACTTTGTGAATACACAAGGATGTCATCAATGAACACTATCAAACAAGAGTCGAGTAAGTTCTTGAAAACTCGATTCATAAGATCCATAAAGGTTGTTGGGGAATTCTTTAGCCCAAAAGACATCACTAGAAACTTGAAGTGCTCATACCAAGTCCTGAAAGCTATTTTCAGAATATCCTGCTCCCTAATCTTCAATTGGTGATACCCCGATCTTAAGTCAATCTTGGAGAAGTACTTATCACCTTGCAACTGGTTGAACACGTCACCTATCCTTGGTAGTGGATATTTATTATTGATTGAGACCTTTTTGAGCTACCGATAGTCAACACATATCCTCAGTGACCCACCCTTCTTCCTTACAAAGAGAACCGGTGCACCCCAAGACGACACTCGCCCTGATGAAAACCTCCTCTAGCAAATCCTTCTACTGCTCCTTCAGTTCCTTCAATTCTTCTGGAGCCATTCTATAGGGTGAAATTGACATAGGCTGCATGCCGGGGAACACATCGATCCCAAAGCTAATCTCCCTGTCTGGTGGGATGCCAGGAAGCTCATCAGGAAAGACCTCTGGAAATTCAATCATGACTGACATAGACTCAAGTATCGGTGCCTCAGCATCAATGTTTGTGACTCGGACCAAATGGTAAATACACCCCCTAGTGATCATCTTTGCGGCTTTCAGGTAAGAAATTAACCTATCCTTTGGTACGACATCATCTCTTTTCAATACAATGACTGGCTCGCTTGGAAACTCAAACCTAACAATTCTGGTTCCGCAGTCAAGCTTGGAAAAACATAAGGAAAGCCAGTACATCCCCATTATTACATCAAAATCCACCATCACCAATTCAATGAGATCACTTATGGTGTCTCAACCATGGACCGTGACAATAAAATCCCTATAAACCCGCATGGCCATAATAGACTCACCAACTGAAGTAGATACAGAGAACGGCTCACAAAGTTGTTCCGGTTCCATCTTGAATTCCATAGCAACATAAGGAGTGACATATGACAAGGTGGAACCAGGATCTATAAAAGTATACACATCATGAGATTGGACGGTCCATATACCTGTGACGACATCTAGATAAGTCTCTGAACTCTAGCGGCCCCTCATAGCGTAGAACCTATTAGGTCTTCCCAAACCTTGTGTACCACCCCTAGTTATACCACGCCATGTGGGTGTCGGAGTACCTCGAGCCATAGGAGGTGCTGTAGAAGTAGTAGTTGCTGAACTGGTCAGTTGCGCCATACCCCTACCAATATTCTGACAGGTCGAATGGAAATCTCTCTAAATATGACCTTGAAGACCACACCCGTAGCATATGGGAAGGTCCATGTAACAGACTTCTGAGTGCATTTTCCCACACCTAAGGCAGGAGGTACTCCGTTGTGGCTGAAATCTCCCACCTGACAGACCCTACTGATAAGACCCTTATTGCCCTGAATGGACCTAAAACAGCTCTGTTGTTGCTGGCATGGCTTTGATGGTAGTGCACTAGCTGAAGACTGAGTAAAAGGTTGTGTCGGTCCATATGACCCTTCCCTAAACATCACCTTTCCACCGCTACCACCACTGAAAGAACCACCAAAGGTGACCGTGGACCGGGCCTTTTTGTTACCATCTCGCTACATCCTGGCCTTCACTTTCGGGTCTTTGTGGCTTGAGAAATTGCCACCATCTTCCCATAGTTCATATTAGAATTTAGGGAGGCTGTAGCAGCCTCAATAATGACCAAAGGGCTAAGGCCCTGCACAAACTTACGAACCATGACCTCCATCTTGGGAAACATGTATCCAGCATCATTGGAAAGATTTGCAAACCTTATATGGTAGTCCCATACACTCATACTACCTTTCTTCAAGTTCTCAAATTTGGCGGCATTGGCTGCCCTGGTCTCAGTAGGCAAGAAATGATCAATGAAAGCATTCCCAAACTCACTCTACTTTGCCGGAGGGTCCTCACGAGACTCTTCCCTCAATTCAAACCATGAATACGCCACTTCCTTCAAGCAATAGGAGGCCAATTCCACTACTTCTGTCCCAGTGTCATGCATCACACGAAGCGTCTTGTGCATCTCATCAATAAATGCCTAGGGGTCCTCCTCAGGATTAGTACTCGTTAATACCGGAGGATCCAACTGATGTAATCGGTTCACCCTAGAACTATTGGAATCCCCTTGATGGCTAGAGGAAGTAGATGTGGCATTCAATCTGTGGGCCAGGGAAGCCACTATCTGGGTCAACATCTGTATGGCTCCCCTAAGGTCCACATTGGAGGCACTAGGATCGGATATTGAGGATGGAGGTGGAACTGGAACATCAATTGGAGGAGGAATCGGTGCATTCTCAACAAGAATAGTAGAATCAGAAGGTGTTGTGGTTGGGGGAATATCTTCACCCCTCGGATGCTCACCCGCAACATCAGGTATAGTATCAACAACCACTCATGGGGTGGAATTGGACCTTTGGCCACTCCTTTCCTTCTTCTTAGGTTCCATGTACTGAAAAGTATAACAACACACGAGTTTAAAAAGGGACAGTCTTGTAATCAAGCTCTATCGCACGATCTAGAATATCAAAGAAGGGTTACATTCCTAAATGCCCAAATAGCCTCCTAATTATAGATGCGGTCGACAACACACTGATAAGAAGGACTATACTAGACATGGCTCCGAGATATCCTAAGACACTTTAAAACTTAGGCTCTGATACCAAGTTTGTCATGCCCCGACCTTGGGAATCGCTACCAGCGCACAACCGAGATATCCAAGTCAATAAAGCCTACTTGATGCCTTCTACCCACCACACCCATGAATAATGTGAGGGTGAATACTAAGAGTTAGACATACCAGAGAATAACATGTATAACATCAATTTCATTAGTTATAGAAATTTCATTTACGATTTCCAAAATATTACAAGTTTATTGTTTAAAAGTGGAACATGTCAGCCAACTACAATATTTTAAGTTTGTTACCCCAATCAAAATACAACTCAAAACATATCTACGGAGCCTATAAATGAAACATAAGAGTAGTACGGTAGTGCCGATGACAAAGCCCCAGCTATACCTCAAAAGAAATATGCAAGAGAATCAAAACGACACAAGGCCCCTATGTAGAGTAGGGCGCACCGCAATCAGCTGAGCATAGGGTATGATGTTATCAACAATCAATGCCACCTGCTGAGGAACCACTTGCATCCATTAAAGATGCAGCGCCCTGGCAAAAAGGACGTTAGTACATATGGAATAGTACTAGTATGTAAAAGTAAATACCCTCTCATAGAATGGAATACCAACACAAAGGAAAGTAATGTTGTAGCAGTAATTAAATCAATAATATTTACATTCCAAGTTAAAATAAAGTAAACCTTTCAAATAAGCAATAATAATTTAAGTTAGGAGATCCTTGGTACCGACACACCATCATGCCTATGGCATGGAGTCCGATCCCTGCCCAATCGGCTAAGCCATCTCACCCCGATCCATGAGGGTTGTCATAACAACACAATACCACTATGTGCGCGGCATAGCGTCTGATCCCCGTCCGATCGACCAAGCCATCTCACCACAATGCCATGTGGATCGACATGGTCTTTGCTAGCTACCATCTCATCCTAATCAAGGGGAATAATCACATTATAATATAATTGGGACTCACCCCTCAATCAACTCCTACACCGGTATGTGTAGTTTCAGGCTTGGGCATTTGTGACTCAGTCTTCCTTGGTGACCTAACGTTACACCCAAAAACATTTTTCATATAAAAGAATTGCACACGTTTCATAGCCTTTCACACTTTCTTTCATTTCAGTGGCACTCCTGGCCTTATATGTGAATTATCCTTCTTGGCACGATGGACGCATTTCATATTTCATACTTTATTTCTTTCACTTTCAAGGATCATCATAAGTCGTCAACATATAGAACATTTGGAAATCATATCTTTAAATATATGAGTAATAAGAGTCTTAGACATATTGAATTTTTTCCCCAAAAAGAGGGCATAATAATTTACAATTGAAACATGAATTCAAGTCACAAGCATTACATATAATAACCATATTTCCAACATTTTCCTAAAGAGAGTAACATGATAGGTTAATTGGAACATGAATCGAGTACATCAGCATTCGGTTAAATCTATTGTTAGAGGCAGTGCGGAAAGATAAGAATAGGGGCTCAAACAAACCACATTTGGAATTTACAAGGAACTCATAGGTTTCGATTCTATAGGAGGAGTTAAGCAAACATACCTCGATTAAGCTTTCTTTAGAATCACTACGGTGTTCCAGTACTCATTGCAATTCAATACACATTAACATAGTTCAATTTATCAATTATTAGAAGGAAATCTCATGATATAGGTCTTTTAAGAATTTTGCCTAATACCTAATATGTGAATTCAACTACAAGGTTTGACAATGGAATTCCTCCACCCCATAACCCAGTCCAAAGAAAATAATCAATCTACAATAGTCCTACAACACCCAACAACCTTCGTTGGAACATGCATGCCCGTCCTTTTACCCCCAACTCAAGCATCACACCTTCCATTCTTCACATACACCCCAAATTCGAAATTAAGGGCTTATGGCTTTCAATCACCATCCCATAAAACAATAACATCTTACCTTAAACCCATAATGAACTTTGCATGAAATCTTAGGGGAGAAAACTTACCCGACTGCTTGAAGACTTTGTGAGTTTCTCTCTTGAATCCCAAGGTTTGAGAAAGAATTAAAGACTAGAATTGATGGAGCTTGCTCTCTCTCTAAATTTCTCTCTTCTCTAAACCTCAGGTTATACCTTCTAAAATAACCCTCTCATGTTATATGTATATATACATATATGGTTGTACTATAGTCCGCCGAGTGCGGCACCTATTGTGCAACCACCGATTAGTTGGGTATGATATGAGATATTATTGAGCCTCTTGTGGTATGGTACGACTGAGTCCTCTATGAGGCCGGGTACATATTGATGTGATATGAAATATTATCAAGTTCTCTTGAGACCGGGTACACCGAGTTCTGTTAAGGCCGGGTATAGTCGAGATCTCCTAGGGTCGGGTACGACTGAGTCCTCTGGAGGCCGATTATGCTGAGTTCTGTTAGGATCGGGTAAGGCCGAGACCTCCTGAGGCCGGGTACGATGTGATAAAGGCATGCGACTTAATCGAGTCCTCTCCGAGGCTGGGTTACGATATTATATAATATGATATACCCCAAAGAGTGGTTGACACATGACATTAGATGATATGCCCTAAGAGAGGTGGAACATTTGACTTTTATAAAACTTGCATACACTTATAATTTATGGTTCCCCCAGTGAACACCCCCGGTGGCTTGTTTTCATTATTCAGGTCGAAATTGGGTATTTATACCTCTTACATTATGTCTTTGGTTTACCTACATTATCCGTCTTAATATTCAGTACATCTTTCGTACTAATGCCTCTTTCTTTTGGGAAATGTATTCACGCCCACAAGTGCAGATATACCTGATGACATCCCTCCTAAGTAGAGTACACGTTTCAACTATTGATTATCACACTCCACTTCTCCGGAGTAGCTGTACCGAAGTCGATAGGTACCGGAATATATGTTTATGTTGTTTTGGGTACGATGGAGCCCTGTCCCGACCAAGTTACGTATTATGGCTTTCTTAGAGGCTTACAGACTGGTGTACGGTGTGTATGTAAATGTTGGTTATGTCTATTGGCAACAATGGTGTGTGTATATATATATATATATATATATATATATAATTTTGAAAGTTTCTTTCATAGTCAATTGTGAGCATTTTTAGTATTATCTTGAGAGGCCTTGTTGGCCCAGATTTCATGTTGAAGGGATTAAGTATGGACGTTGGTTCGCACGGGCCTTCGGGCGTCGTGTGCCAGTTGCACCTTCCGAGGTTGGGGATTTACATCTACCCTAAATATTAAAGTTTTAACTTAATTAAAAGTTGATATATAATATTTAGTATTATATTGGGAGGCCTTGTTGGCCCAAATTTCATGTTGAAGTGATCAAGTATAGACGTTGGTTTGCATGGGCCTTCGGGTGTCGTGTGTCAGTTGCACCTCCCGAGGTTGGGCATTGACATTTACCCCAAAAATTAAATTAACTTAATTAAAAATTGATATATAATTTACCAATTATAAATAAAATAACATATTAGAATCTAGTCTACCCCATTTTCTCTCTCCAATCTTTTTTTCCTCACGCATGTTTGTGTATATAATCAAATGATTCTTTAAAAATATACAAAATACAATAATCACAATCCAAAGGACAAATTTGGGTACCTCTAGAATCGAAAACTAGGCAGACACAGGAGCAATATGACTTAACTAAAATGTTTGCTTCATGAGGTTTCTTTCTGGATTCCTTTTCGAGGAATAAACTCACACTATATGATGTTGGATTATTGAGTGATCAGATTATTTAGCTCCCTCGCTTATGGAATTTGAACCAACCTCTGTTAATTCATTAAATACCTTATTGACAACAATTAAAAAGTTTTGAAGTTTTGAATTCGAAAATTAAATTTTGCGAAATTGTTATTTTTTAGATTAGGTGTTGCTGCAAATGATTGCGGATATCCTTTAAAGTTTATATCCCAGTTTTGAGCAAATTTTGGTGAAGATTCAAGTTGGTTTTGGTTGGAATTTAAGATTGAAACTCGAGGAAGAAGACATAAACAAATTGTATATAGTTTGTATGTTGGGTATAAAAACGACATATAAAATATATAGAACTAACATATTGTATAAATGTTGTATATATTTAGTTATAATTTTTGACTGGATTTCTGTACAAAAAAATTATATTGAAGTTGTAGATAAATTGTAGACTTTGATTAGATATATATATATATATATATATATATATTAAAGCTAAAAAGTTACCATATATAGTTGACATTATGGTTAAGCCAAGTGGCAACCTAATAAATTCAATAATATATAGTAACTTTATTCTATATTTGACTATGTTAGTCAAATACAAATATATATATATATATATATATATATATTAAAGGATAATTTTGAATTAATAGATAAAGTTTTTAAATTTGAATTAAAATAAAAAGAAATTTATCTTTTGTTACCATGTTATCATACTTAATTCGGTTAATGGTCTTATGCAATCATATTAGGAATTTTTGCTCTCTTAATTCAAATTATTTAAATACTACTTCACCTCTGGCCAAAAAAGGAAATACTCCATATAACTATAAACTCTTTTATATTTAAAATCATATAATTGTAGTTCTTTAAAAAACTATACCTAGATTTGAATAAAGCGATTTTAAAAATAAATAAATGTAATATATAGGGTACACATTTATGTATATCAAGATAACAAAAAAAGTTTAAAAGTTGATAAAAATTTACTTACATATATAATGACGTAAACCTACATGCTAGAGAAAGAAACATTACAAAACTCAGTCAATATTCAACACAATTTTTTTTTCTTTTTGAAATATGTTTGTTTGAAGAGTCAATTTAGATAAATGGACATCAAACAAATAACAAAATTTTGGCAATATAATTTCTATTTAATACCCTTCTAAGAATTAAAAGGTATAGGCCGAAGTATTTTTTTCATTAAAGAATATTAGCTTTGAATCATTAGATTACGTGAAAGATTTTTTTCTCGAATTTAAAAAGAGG